>CAIGRS010238491.1:0-12007 GCA_903798395.1 Fraxinus floribunda
CACGTGCGTCTTACTAGTAATATCAAAAGAGAAGCTTGTCGTTTCTACACTTAGGGAGATGTTAGAAATTAATATGGACTTGTAACATGAATTTTAGAAGAGTCGCTATTTCACAATAGTTGCCTAACGAATCGTGAAACTAAAACCATGAATCTCTTATATTAATACTATTCATGAATATACGCTAAATGTATTAGATGAAGAATCGAAGAATACGTGTATTCTTGTTGAAGAGAATTCATGTATTAAATATATAATTTATGTATAAGAATCTATTAGAATATGTATAGATTACTTAGATGGAAAATGTTGCACACATTGAAATAGTGTCCTCCTACTACATGTACAATTAGGGATCTTAGATTTGTATTTGAAAATTGTAATACAAAGAATTCAATAGGAAATGAAGAGAGTAATATACTTAGACAAGAGAATAAACTCTCTCTCAAGTATTCTTGTAGTGCTGGAGTTATTGTAACAGCCTTCGCTACCGGTAGCTTTTTCTTACATTAAGAATTGACTTGCAAGGGAGGCGTGCTCTTTAGAAACTCAACCCTTTTTGGGTGCGGAGATGGAATTATAATTAAGAAATATCAGACCTTGTTAGTGTTGTAGCTGAATATCTTTATGTGGAGTTGTGGAAGGAACAAGTCCGAAGCTTTGATGATAATCTCTAAGTAAGCTTGTGTAATGCCCAAAATTCTAATAACCCGATGCGTTACCAAACATGAATTTCTTAAGGTGCTTATAAATTAATTTTAATATAATGAGCAATAAAAATCGACAACTTTAATAAAAGATAAATTTAATTTATTAAAATAAGCTGAATGTTTTGGGCTTGTATCGTGCAATTCAAATTGGACATTAAAATCATAATGTTTCGATCGATCGAGTCTAATACTAGAAAAAAATAATCAAATGCTTTCAAAAATCTCAATATCTAAAAATTAAAGTACTTCATGACGGGGATCCGTTGAACGCCGCCTCACCTCTTGAAAATGAATTTGGAGAATAAAATTGCTGGAATCGAGATTTTTTAATGTAAATCTGAAGATTTAATATACGAGCCACTTTTCTTTGCAAAACCTCCTTTTTTTTTTTTTTTTGTGTGTGTAAAACACATTTTGAAATGGTAAATTGATGAAGAACGTGTTGTTAAAAAATANTGTGTGTGTGTGTTTGTATGTGAAATAGAGAGGCAGAGAGAGTGAGGGACGGATGAACTATCGTGAGGAAAAGTTTTTATTCATCATTGTGATTTCGTGCCATTTTTATAGTAAATCGTGACGAGTCCTTGGATTTAAACAACTTTTTCAAATTGGGATTGAAGTCTATCCCCAAAAAGCTAACCATGAAATAATAGTTTTCAATTTGAATAACTGATTTTGATAAGGCTAATTGGATTAGGATAAATATAATATAATTTATATTATAAATTACGTGTATATCTAATAAGGTTTTCTTTAAAACTGTAATGGTGGAAAAATAAAGATGATGGAAAGTGCTTATATCTATACATGTGACCCAGTGAAAATTGAGTCCTAATATGAATTATAACTGAATTTGAATGGGATTAGTGTTAAATTATTTATAATATAAATAAAATAAGATAAAAGAGTTTGTTATCATATAATTACGAAAAAAATTAGTAATAATAAAATAATAATCCTATTTTTAGTTCAAAATGTCCATAAATTAACTGATCAATCTTAGGGAAAAAAATTCATTTAATCACAACTTTCTATGATGTGCTCTAACTTGATTTGATCTTATCTGAATAAATTTCTTTTCGATCCTAATATACATTATTAATTACAAACTATCAAACAAGTCCAATATTGCTATAGTAATTTGAATAGTAATTTGGTCTAAATCGATAACTAATATTATTAACTATTTCTTAATTGGGACTCGAGTTTAGCTTATGCAAATTAACTTTTTCTTGAGTCCATAATTCATAATTTATTGCCAGCTTCAAAATGGTCTAATATTGACAAGGTAATTCTTGCTCATGTAAAAATTAACTATTTGGTCCAAACAAATAAAAGTATAAAATCGAATACTTATTTCTTCTTTAGTCCATCAACTATTAAGGAAAAATCAAATAAATCTAATTAACTATTGCACATAACAAATTTGACTTGCATAAAGACTTGACTAGACATGGCATTTCTATCAATTGGCTATTAAATTATGTGATAATATTCGTATAATTTTTGGGTTCTACAACCTACCTACCTACCTTAAAATAATTTCGTCTTCGAAATTTACCTAACCTTCTCACGCATTCACTATTCTACTTTGATATCTTTATCATATCATTTCTAGTCCATGATCTCCAATTGCTCTTACTTTAATATCATTGATGGGAACTTCCAAAAATCCCAGATTACATCTTAAGAAGTACCGTCTGCCTTTAATACCGTTCCTTAAATTTCTAAGCTAACGTCTTTAACCATTCGATTGGTATTAAATTATTAATGACCTCGCTTAAAGAGGCACTAACATTCAAGTTGTTATTCGTTTCCTCATATTTATTTCCAATCTTATCCAAATAAATGAATGCATAGATCTAGAATCTATAAAGACAATTGCAGGTATATCAGGTATCAGTAACATGCCTATTGTTGGGTCTTGATCCTTCTCTTCTCCCATCAGTGCAAACACTCTGGCTTTTCCTTTCTTAGGTTGATCACCGTTTCCCTTCTTCTCTGGACATTCTCTAAGGAAACGACCAGCCTTATACTTCTCTGGACATACCCTTTTTCCCTGAAGACACTCCCCCAAGTGTCCTTTGTTGTACGTGTGGCATGTAGAAAAAGTTCTGCTTGAGCCTGACCAAACCTTTTCTTTCTTATTCTGTTCCTTTCCGTTTTCTTCGTTGTGATCCTGCCACTTCCTCTTTACTGAAGACTCAGCACTTGATTGGGTTTTCTTCTCCAATCCTAAACTATTAAAATGCATAAGCCCTTTTATATAAAGCTTAAACTAGTCTAATTTAGGTAAAACAACTAATAAAATACTCGAAAATCTATTAAATTTAGGTAAGAAACAACTAATAAAATACTAGAGAATCTATTAATAATTACGTTTTCGAAAATAAATATCCAATTTGGAAAGTGTTTCATATAATATAATCTTATAGGATTCCCATCAATGCCATTGTTAGGAGGGCCGGATCTTTTGGATTTTAGCTTCTCAGGTGTTTCTGCCAATTAACAAGAAAGAAAAACATGGCTTTCCTCCATTCTAGTTGTCACCCCTTTGAAAGTTTTACCAAATTTATACATTAAAACAAGCAATGTGGCTCACACAATATCATGCCAATCCTAAATCCCTCAGCAAAGTAAAGCTTCAATTTATGGAGGCAATTTTGGTTTCATGCATCTTTTAACTATGTTTGCTCTTCAAAATCCGGTTGTCCCTATAAAATTAAGGTTTATCGTAATATTACTCTTTGGAGATCTAATATTTTTTTTTTTCTAAATTTATAGTACTCTTGGTCAATGATGCCTTGGTCATTATTAAGACTATTGTAGGATTAGTTCTTAGTTTCAAGTTTCACCATTGTATAGGTTATTTTTTGTGTTCTAAATTTGCTTTGTTATCATATGAGTTTATTGTTCCTTTCATTTGATTTATGCATGTGTGTCCGTGTTTTAGAACTTGTATTATGATCGTTTAGCTAAATAATTGAATTCTTAATCACTAAAAGTTATTGTAAATTCGTTTATGATTTATATTATTTTTAATTGCAGTCAAAAAAACCTACCAATCAAATTCAAAAGTATAAAATTTTAGTTTAAACAAGTTGCTATAACATAAAAGAAATCACAACTTTGCAATATGAAGAATATTGACTAAAAAATTCAAGCAACTTTTTTCTATTTAATCTAAGAACAATTTATGCTTGGACACATCCCTTCTCGTGATGTAATTCTTATGTTGTTTCCTGTAAATAAAGCATGTATTGGAGTCAACATCTCTATGGATGCATGCGCTGTTGGATAAAGTTTCTAGATTATAGCTTCTGATATGCACTATGGTCCTTTAAATTTAGGGAGGTCCTGCTCCATGTGAACACTACTATTACGTTTGTGACGTAAAAGTTAAAACTCAATTGCTCAAGAACGAGATTGAGAAACAAAGAGAGAGAGGAAGAGAATAGAGAATTTAGAGGGAGAAAATATTTATTTATTCAATATAAAAGTCAATGCACAAGTCCACTTTATAGAGGGATTAAAATAGTTTAATTTAAGTATGATAATACTAGAAAATCTATTAAATAACATCCTAATTATTGTTTCTAAAATAAGTATCTAATTTGAAAAGTAAACAACTAATAAAATATTAGAAAATCTATTAAATAAAATTCTAATTACTTTCTTAAAATAAGTAACTAATTTAGAAAGTAAATTAAATATCTCTACTAGGATTATCATCATTTCTCCTTGGTTGATAGAGATCGACTTCGATGAGATATACTACAATTTCATTCTTTAAAGAGGTCGATCTTTTATCCTGACCAAGTACGAGTCTAAACTCTTCACAACAACATACGGCTTAACTTATATCAAGGGAGCCATCTTTTTTATTAACCAAATACCGATAGTAAACTTCTAAAAGTAGCACATGTTGCAATTTATCCACAAAAGATCAGTTGGCTTCAGATAATCAAGAGCAAAAGGGACTAGCGTAATAGATTGGTCCTCATAAATAAATGATTGCAACATTGATAGCTTGAATGTGCCCCGATATGAAAACAATTATGATACATTGAAAACATAATTTTCATTCATGTGTGATGACCAGGCAAATAAATTATTTTCATGTGAGTTTCAAAACTTCTTAATGTGTTTAGGAAATTGTGTCGAAGAAACACATAACAAAGCTTAAAATCATAGTTAAAGCATTCAAACCTATATTGTGCATCAAAAGCAAGCTCAAAAGTTTTATGATGCAAAATAATTTATCGTTTAATCTCGACATGAAAATTAAGAATACGAACTATAGAGTTTGGAGCTAAAATAATATGACAGTAATTAGTAGGCAACAATTGAAAAAGTGATAGGAAAAATATACAAGCAAACAATTTCCTTACATATCATCCAGTTCAGGTAATGCTAACAAAGTCAATGTTAAAGTCACGCAAATGAGTAGGCAATAACAATTTCTGCATGGAGTCGTGGACATATGGAAAGTCAACCAATGATAACTCTCAGTCATAAAGTGAAGCAACTCAAGTTTTACCATATGCATATTCTTCTATAAGACGAGGCAACTATTACTTGACTATTGGTTGGAGCCACTTTAGTTTATGTGTCCCAATCAATACTACTACATCTATTGGTTGGAGCCACTTTAGTTGATGTATCCCAATCAATGTGTTCTGTAGTCATAAGTCTTGGTTTCCTTTTGTTGTTTCAATCTATTCCTCGTAAGATGAAATCCTTACTCAAAGCCTTCTTGTAAAGGTATGGCTATCTCGCATCTTATTCTATTACTTTTTTGAACTTTTTGTGCCTTCAAAACAAAGGCGATTATATTCATGCTTTAGATGATCTGGCTATTTTTGAATTTCGATCTTATTTTCTTCTGGAAAATACTCATGGTAAAAACAAGATGGATTTTGATTAAACGTGGGAGGAATCTAGCAATTGGAATCAGCTTTAGATGACGAGGCTAAAAAATTTATATTACGCAATCCTTACTATCCATCTTTATTTGACCATTGGAAGAACATAGAAAAGGAAAACCGAGTGGAATCTATGAAACTAGGGAACTGATCACTAAATAGATACAAATAGGTTAAGATTCGGACATCAACACATCAAACTTGACTAGAAGTCGTTTCCTTTTTAATGAAAAGGAAACTCTTTCATGCTAAAGTTGACTAAATTCTTGATCGATTTCATGTTCTAAAAGCATCCTCTCTCTTTCTCACCTTAAGCGAGCACTTGCAATGATGTATGTAATTTCCCAACTATGTCAGTGTGAATTGGATCGATACAGGTGTAATTATGAAAGGGACACCATACAACACTCAAAAATCTCATCCTCAGCAACCGATTTGTCTTCAAATGTGATGTTAGTACTCCAATCAATAATATTATTAGTCCCTTTGCAAAGGGAGGAGACAACCGTAATATAATAATCGAAGCAAACCTGTAGAGGTTATAGTTTTGAGTCAAGTAAGATTTGATCTTAACAACACACTTCTCAAAAAGTTATTCTACCAAATTAATTGCAAAAGGAAAAACCTCATTATTTTTCTTTTTCACACTATCCAAAAGGAGGGTAAGCAATTCTAGAGAGAGATTGTCGTTTTTTCCCAATACAAGATCCATTATTATCTCCATGGAGACATTTTCTAGATGATTTTCTCTTTGTGCTAAAAGAAAATGTTGGAACATGTTAATTATCAGTTGTTCCCATTTTAGATCCAACATGATGACAAAGTCCTTACATTAGCCATAGTTTATGTATCCTAGCTCTCTTAGCATACAATTTGGTGAATTTGTCAAAGAGAAATGCAAATGACGATACAATTAATGGAAAATATCCTTCATTTTTTCATCACTATATAGAGCATTGGGTGCAATAATTCAAAATATTTCCCTTGGGGAAGAAGCAAATGCCACTTGTATAGCAACATGTTTATTCTTTAACAGCTCATCCGTGACCAATATCATTATTAGTGGAGAGATATGTGAGCATGGAAACAGTAGGTGATTGGCCCACTTGTGAGAGCAAATCTTCAATTTGTTCAAGTAAATGCACGAGGTCTTGAGTGAATGTTGAAGAAGCTGTTTTCCAGTTGTCATTAATTGTTTTCTTAACTTTCTATAAGTACATGTCACAGTATTTTGGAGACTTAACTTATGTCAAAGTGATTTGTTGGTTTTTTTATATAAAATTTTTTGGCTCAAATACTAAAACCAGAAAAACAACTGGACTATATTTTTAGCAACTTTTTTTTTTTTTGGAGTTTTTTTTTTTTTTTTTAAAGAGAAAAGTTAGTAAAAAGTAACACAGTTTCTGTTTCTCTCTCTTATTTATTTATATTTTTAAATAAGAGGCCAAGCACTTAAATGAAAGTTATGGTTCTAGTAGAACAAAATTGATATCTGAGCAAGAATAAAACGGAAAAAACCAATATCTGAATCATTGCAAGCACTTAAAGCTAATTAATTACTGATTTTTTCTTTTTGTTGGTGTAGCTGATTTTCCATTGCGGTTGGGGGACTTGGACGGTTGAATGTAGAGGAAGATGTAGAGGATGGCGGTGACTTGTTGGGGGGGCTAGGTTGGTTGGATGCGGTGTGATTTATTTATAGGTTGGATGCTGGGGGCACTAATTTTTTGAACTTGAACACTTAAAATTTGTGAATTTGTTTGGCCAAAGGAATACGGCTTGCTTAGATACCAAATTGACGTAGAAAACAATTGAACAAGAACAAGATTGAGAGAGAGAGAGTATAAATTTATACAATTTGAAAGTCTAACTATTACAATGCATAAACCCCCTTTATTCAGGGATATAATGATTAAAGTAGTCTAATTTAAGTACAAAAATATTAAATAATACATTAATTATGTTTCCTAAAATAAGTATCCAGTTTTGAAAGTAATCAACTATTAAAGTTCTAGAAACTGTAGTTAAAAAACCCTAGTTATGTTTCCTAAAGTAAGTATCTAATTTGGAAAGTAGAGTGGATTAAGGTGAATAGTATTCTTAGAATTCTTATGCAAATAATGTCAATTATATTGTATTTTATTATCCCATCTAAACCCACCTCCAACACCCGTGTTTTGATATACTGTTGATAGTGTAAATGACTATCTTTTGAATAGGAAGTTAAAGAATACTATCCACATTAATCCACCATATTACCATCTATTTAAATTATTCATTATAATTTTATATTAAATTCTTTATACAACCTAATTCAACTTACAAAATGTAGCCTAGTTATATTGTCTTTGCTGTTTATTTCTGTTGTATTTCTTAACAGCTGCTGCACTTGTTTTGCTGTAGGAAGAACTACCTAATGAGCAATGTGGGAACGAGGATGTGGGCCCTCTGGTTCTGAATGCATTTGATCTGATTATTCTGTCTCAAGGATTAAATCTTTCAGCAATATTCGATCGCAGGCCGGTAAGAAACTATGAATCAACCTCAGACTTCTTGTCCAAGATCTTGTGTTTTCATATTTTTCCAGATCCTCTTGTTTAATTGAAGTGTTGCAGTCTATTTCTTTTCATTGTGGTTGGTTGTGCTTTCAAGCATTACTTTGACGATGTAGTACATAATGCACTTTGAACTGAGATAGTACATAACATATTGCCTTTTTAACCAGGATTCAGTGAAGCACCAAACCCGTTTTGTTTCACAGAAGCCTGCAAAGGTTGTTTTATCGAGTATGGAAGTTGTTGCTCAATCAATGGGCTTCAAGACACACATTCGTAACTATAAGGTAGACCTGTTTGAAGTATATTATTGATGAACATGGTTAATACTGTTTGTGTAGCCTACAGATTTCATTATATCACATTATTGCTTTATGTAACATTTGCACGAATTTATCAGTTATCCATCTAACTGATAAATGAATGAATTCTTATTTATTTGAAATTACTGTGTTTCTTAGATGAGGGTGGAAGGTCTTTCTGCAAATAAGACTTCACATTTCTCTGTAATTCTGGAGGTAAATTTCATTTGCCACTTGCAGTACCTCTTATCATTTTTGACGAGTATCTTGTAAACTTTACATTTCTAAGCAGATTTTTCAAGTTCCTCCTACATTTATCATGGTTGACATTCAGAAAGCAGCTGGAGATGCTGATGAATATCTTAAGGTTCGTATTTTATGTTGCCTTCCTTCAGTATGTAGTAACTTTACTACTAATTTACTGGTGGGTGAAAAATCTCAATGGCCGCTAACTTTCAAC
This sequence comes from Fraxinus floribunda, assembly GCA_903798395.1. Classification (NCBI taxonomy): domain Eukaryota; kingdom Viridiplantae; phylum Streptophyta; class Magnoliopsida; order Lamiales; family Oleaceae; genus Fraxinus; species Fraxinus floribunda. The sequence continues at coordinate 8,953 of CAIGRS010238491.1, forward strand.
ATTGTTTCCCAAAAATCACCTCACTTTAAAGTTTTTTTTCCAAATAGTTTCACTATCTCTATACTTTCGAAAATGTTAGAATTTTCCATCGCTATATATTCAAGGTTGTTTCCCTGTAGACACTGAAATTTTAACGTCTCCTATCAATCACTCCGGATCGTTCAAACATAAGGAACGGAGTGACGGTTGAAAAACAACATTAAAAGTATAATGGCCATTTTGATTTTTAACCTTTTCCTTTCTCGTGTACTGGAAAAAGTTAAAATAGCTGGCCATTCCTTTGTTGGAGGTATCAAGACCTTGTTTTATTTTTTTGGTAGTTTTACAAGAACTTCTGTAACAACCTTGATGATATTATCTGGAAGCCTCCTGATGAAACGAGCAAATCGAGGATTACCAAAACTAAGAGTAGAAAACGATGATTTCTTATCATCTATCACTAGTTTCTGCTTTGCTACAGTGTTAGTCAGGTTCACATTTAGATCTTGAGATCATGGATCCGTTTAGCATTTTTCTAAATGTGCGTCTTCCTAGCACAGCTTTAGTTCGCTTCCTTCCTGACCTGATTAGATAATAGAACAATTGAGCTGAGCAGGCTCTATCGGCCCTGGTTTTTCTATTTATGATCTATATCCCTTTTGAAATTTGTGTGGTTCAACTTGTGTTTGATGAGCTGACCAAACTACGGAGTTCCTTTTCGAGTATTTGGTTTATTATGTTATGGTTTGCTTGAGCAGGTCAGCTTTATCGTTTGTATTGTTTATTCACATGAAATTAGTTTGCAAGCTGGACAAATGGTTTCTGACTGGTTACCTCAAAATTTTGTAGCACCACAATTGGGATGAACTAATTTTTCACAATTACGACTGATTGAGTAATTGCTATCTCTTAAAATAAATTTGAGTTGTACAACGTGCTGAATGGTTTAAGCTTCCGGCGAGTCCATGAGCCGATTTAGCCTCTGTTTGACAACAATTATTTGAAAACCTTTTTTATTTTATTACGTACTCATTTTTAATCTTATATTCACACAATAAAATATTCTGAATATAAGTTCAAAATAATTTTTTATTTACTTTTAATCACACATTTTTTCTAAAATCACTATTCGAAACTTTGTATTTTCAAAATAATGGTAGTCAAATAGGGGCTTAGTGTTCAGATTTGACTCGGTCCATATTTTTATTCGGGTTTTGGCCAATTTACATATAGACATTGGAATTGCACGTAAAATTACAATCTCTATATGTCCTCTCTATAACATTAATCTCTTCTAATCCAATCAAAATTCAAAATCATTGAACCAAAGTAAATCTCCCGGTATCCAAGAAATAAAATTGACCCATTCTATAGATTATTTTGGCGATATAAAAAATAAAATAAAATAAGTTTCAAAATATAAGACAATCCGCTATTTTAAACTTGAAAATTGCCGTAACAAAGTGTAGTAACGAGCATTGTTCGTTATCTTCTGCACCCGCCACCATACATATTGTTACGTTCTTCATTTATTTTTATTTTTTTTGCCATAAGAGCTTTCTTATTTAATAGAAGGTAACAAACATATTGGGGAAAACTCAAACTCGTCTAAATTCATATTGGGGCCCAAATTGGTTTGATTTCTTCACAAAGCATCTTTCATATTGGAAAATTGTTCCAAATAATGAGCCAAAGATGACCATTAACAATTTTATTTTTCATTGTTCCGTCTAATTTTTGGTCTCTTCGCTGTGGGTTTGAATCATTGATGATAAACTTCACAATGCATTAAAAAATCGTTAAATGGCAAGTTCAATCTTAAGTCAAAGATACTGTCTTTTAATTTTCATTTTGGTGCCTCTTTCAACTTATTTTCAGGTTAAGGTCATCATTTGTCGAGATAGGTGTCAAAGAATTTATGACAATTCGTAACACCTTTCAAATTGAAAAACCGTTTGAGTTCGAAATAAAGAGTTAAAACATTTCTGTTAGAAATAGATTTAATAATTAGATTATTGATCCTTTAATTCCCATTAAATAACTTAGTTTTGGGCTATGTTCTTCATCCATCCTTAGGTTTGAGCGTCGGGTAAGTCAATCCGGATATTTCAATACCCAGAAACACTAATTACACCTCGAGTACTTCGTAAAAGGAATCAATCGGTTCTAGATAATTACTGGAATCATACCCAAATTCAAACAATCAGTTCTGGTTCATATATGATTTTATGCATAATTAATTAAGCATTTTTGTATATGCCCTTCGAATTTAGGTAGTGATATTGGTTTTGGACCCTTTGTGTTTTTGCAAATTAGGTTACGGTGATGGTGGTAATGGTGGTGGTGGATGTGGCAATAGCAGTGGGGTGTTTTTGATTTTGGAATGGTGATGATGGTTTCCATATTTGGTGATGGGGTGGTTTTTGTTGGTGGTGAATTGGAGGTGTTAGCTATGGTGGTGGATCTGGTGATTGCCAATAGGGGTAATGGCGATGGTGGTCGGGGCATGGGGTGGCGTGGGGATGCTTGTGACCAATTATTTGGTTGATTATGATCAATAAATTGGTTTATTTGTGTCTAATAAATATTATGTAACTAATTATTTGAGATTGTGACCAATAAATAATATGTGTTCTAAAAATTTGAGTTCTAACTTATAAAATTTGTGATTTGTAATCGATAAATAAATTGTGACTTAAATTTTTTGTTTATTTGTGATCGATAAATAAACTGCAACCTATAAAATTTTTGATTTTTAACCATGCAATAATATGTGGCCTATAAAATTTATGATTTGTGATCGAGAAATAATTTGTGCAATTAATTTGATAATTTGTGACAAAATAGTATAAATTGTAGGGCTGTAAGCAAAAATCGTTAAATCGGAAAATTGAACCGAAACCGCATTTTAGAAACCGTCGGTTTGATGTCACGTGGACCCGCCAATGAAATGGTTTTGAACCAAACCAAACGGTTTGGTTTACGTTTGAAAATTTTAATTGCGGTTTAAAACAAAATCGGATCAGCAAAAAATATATAAAAACAAAAAAAAATGATTTTTTTTGAAAATTTATCC
>CAIGRS010238515.1:3751-20521 GCA_903798395.1 Fraxinus floribunda
TTTTTTTTTTTTTTTTTTTTTCTTTGGAAAGCTGAAAGTGGTGGACAACTTCAAATACCAAACTATAAAAATCCAGTCAGGTGGGGTTTGGAGGAATAGTGTTTGCAAATAATAACATGAAAGCGAACTGACGAATTCTATTTTACTTTTTCAGGTTGGATTAAAACTCATATGTTGATAGAAAGTTGGAGTAAACGATCATAATTATTTTTACAAAACCCTATTTGGGAATCCTCAACTTTGGCATGTAAATTCTATGCTGTTAATCTCCTTAAAAATCAGATATAATTATACATAATTTGTGAAGGTATAATGTTTTCTATAGGTGCTGTTGCATAAAATATAAGAACTTCAAGGTTCGATTTAGTGATAAAATCGTGGTTTAAGAAGAAAAATCTAACCTTCGTTTGATACCCGTGTTTCGCGGAGGCGAGATCTGAACACCAGGGTTTTCCATTAAGCAACTTTTGGAGCTGTTTGGAGAAATCATGTGATCATTAGATACTGAACCAGCAGCTGCGGCGGCCTTCAATTTTCCATGAGAGGCGGCAGCTTCCACCGGAGAATTGCGAGGGAATACCAGCAACTTTTCATTCGGAGAGATCTGGAGGATCCTTGAGAAGATATTGGAAGGTCTAGTTTTCATCTCATCGTGATCTAGAATTTTATTACCAAGAATGATATCACCACCACCACCACCACCAGACGCTCGATTTCCAGTATCTTTAGAATTATTTGAGTTGTTGAAGAACCCTGACACAGTTGTATCTATATCATGTAGATATGGATCTCTCATGTTAGAAAATGGATGCCCAAAGTAATCGGATATCTCTTCGATTCCAGAAGAATAATTAACGGGATTGCTCGGAAACTGCCAGTCTGCCGGATGCGCTGGAACTGCAGTAGAGGTGTTGCTCCCTATGCTACCGCCGCCGCCCCCGCCAGCTCGAATTATGTCATCTAAATCACCTTGATAATTATCCATCCTCTCGAAGAAATGACTACACATGACACTTAACACGACGCAGTCTTGGTAGGCTCTTCAGTTTGGATTATCTTACACCAAACAGACGTAAAGAACATGCAGTTTTTACGTATTTTAAGGTTCTCGATTGGTTCTGAACAAGAAGACGCAAAGAAGCATTTATTTCAAGATTACCGAAACTTTATTGAAACAGGCAAAGTTACTCTCTCTCTCTCTCTCTGCGGGGAAGTCGCTGACTTTTGATATAAAACTGATCTTCTCCATACGCAACAAGTTGTTAATGTAATAGGGTTTTGCGCTGGTCGATTTTTTTTATAATATACATACACATCAAAAGGGTCAAATCTCTGCAACTGTTTTCGATTATTATAAGCTATAGTTTAGCTTATAATTGTTCTCTCCCTCACTTCTCTCTGGCAATGGCTGTCTTGTTAATCTGTGCAATAATAAGTTGTGAAAAAGTCAATTTTCAAAAATAAGTGATGGGAAAGTAAAGAGGCGGCAAGTAGCCGCAATTTTCGGACACCACTTACACAACGGGACCGCTGCCTAGTTTTTATTTATCTGAATTATTATTCGTGTTCAATTTCTCTCCCCAGTAATTTTCACTGAAAATATTATTTTTATTTCATATCAATCGAGTTGAGATATTTTGTTTTCACAGTTAACTATTCTTAAAAAAAAAGGTTGAACCCCAACCTTGAGAACATCTCATCGCCCCGCCCCTAGAGTATCGTGGATAATGTAAATCGCAAGATTTGTCTCAACAGGACTAGAGTACAATAGCACATTTGGAACAACAAATTTGAACACTTTATCTATAAATATGAATAAATTGTTGGTTCAATCGTTTTCAAACAACAATTATCAACTAATGAACTATATATATATATACACACAAAACACGTATATATTATTGTCTGGGCCATTTTAAGTTCGAAGATATAGATGAAGACAACTAAAGCAATCAATTTGTGAAAATTTAAAGTTCAATATACGAAATAAGATTTTGTTATCTCTTACGACTCTTTATAGACAAAAGTCCATCACAAATACTCGTGATATTTTTTCGCTCTTTATTTATCCTTGTTCTATTCTTCGACAAGTTTAAAACTGAACTATCCTAAGTTTAGGGTTTTAAGATAGCTACATGGTCTAGGATTTAGTTAGATATTGTAAAATTAGTCTTAATTTCTTCTAATATAAAATTTTAAAACTTCACGTACACTTCATCTACCATGACATGCTGATCCCCAAGTTGATTTTTCTTCTTCAACATAATACAGTATATTAAATTTTAGACTACTCAAAAACTTCGTATCATCATCGTCATCATCTACTATCACGATTTCTTAATAATTTAATTTCAAACTAATTTTATTTTCTTACTTCTTAGTTTAATTATTCAAACTCCAAAAATTTTTATAATTGTCAGTGTAACAATTTAGGGTGTGTTCGGTAGGGATTAAAATTAAAAAATTAGCCGTTATTGTTGACTTTTATTGAACAAGTGAGATTCAATAACGACTATATTTTCAATTTTAATTCAATTTTGACCGGTACCAAACAAGCTCATAATTACTCTTTCTTTTCAATTTGTGATGATGTGTGATATAGGCAGTCAAAATATTAAATTCTTAACGGACCAATAATCTTAGAGGGAATCACCGGCCACTTTTCTACACGATGGGACATTACGACAATCTTGTACTCTCAAGATAAACAATTCCGTGTTTGGCACGGAAATTCTTCAAAACACCATTTTTAATGAACTCCTTTCTTCTTTCTGCAAGACTTCAAATTTGAAACCTCTTATCCAAACATAACTATAAAGAGGGTCTTGCTCGATTACTAGAAAAACGCTTCCACATATAATAAAAAGTTACACAAAAAACTCATTAATTCTACGAATAAACAAAAAATTTATTAATTCACAAAAAATGTAAAATAATTGAAAAGTGTTTTATAAAGTAATTCAATATCGAGAAAGAAAACATCAGGGTCATGCTTCATGTCCTGTACACCTTTTCATGGTCCAACTTAGCATCCAATGCATGTACCACATCAATGAACATTCAAATCACCTTCTCTATCACGAAGAGTTTAGTGCAGTAATTTCGTATAATTTTATGTATATCTCTAGGGAACCCTTGTTTTAGCCCTTGTTTGCTGAGGATTAAAATTAAATTTTTAGTAAATTTTGATAGAAATTAATTAAAAATGTAATTAAAAAGTTGTGAGTCACATGAAATATTTGATCAAAATAGTTGTTGATTTTAATTTTGAATAAAATCTTGATTTTAATTTTCACATGGCTTAGGCCCCGTTCGGTAGGTATAAAAATCCAATTAAAATTGAAAATATAACAGTTATTGGGTTTCACTCATCTAATAAAAGTCAACAATAACGACTAATTTTTCAATTTTAATCCGATTTCAATCTCGAACCCTTAGTATGGAAAATTTATATGATTGGATTGGATTCAAACACAACATACCCTAACCCCTACCCTATCCTACCCCACCCCACGTTTGTTGTACAAAAAGAACAAATTAACAGTGAGATTCTCTGAGTAATAGCATTGATTTAGAGAATTAATTTGTCATTCCGGCCCACAACTAAAAAGAATCAGAAGCATCCTTCCATGTGATCAACGAACATAATTTAATCATTATTTTAATTGGAACTATACAATGACAGATTGAGCTTCACATAATGACAAACCCACCTCGATGCTCACGACTTATTCAAGCTGGATTTAATTAATCAGAAAAAAAAAAAGCAACTAGTCAAAATAAGTGATTAATTAATTTTCCAATTGATCCGCACGCGGGACACCTTGCCTAAGCGGCAGCGACCGCTCCTGACGTCAACCGCCTAGCTAATGGCCCCACTCACTAGGAACATTCATCCTGACCGTCTAGTTTTGTTGGCATGGGTGGCTGAGATCATCTGGCCACCTATTTTTTGGGCTTTGAATTTTTTTCTGCTACACGGAATAACATGTCAATATTTTTTTATTATAATTCAGTTGTGTACGTGTCTTTCTTGGGTTGGCAAAAAATGTGATAATTAACCTTTTTTTTAAGTTATTATGATATTTTTCAGATTTTCATTTGCTATTAATTTGATTGTATAACTCTAATAGTTACCTCATATCTACAAACAAATAAATATATATTTTATCTTTGAAATGGTTTGACAAAAGTAATTATAAAAATTATAGTATTTGCTTTCATTATTTTTGTCTCAAATTGTTATAATTTTCAACTTGAAATCGGAGCACTAAATTTCTGCTAAGGGCCATCGAGATCAAATTAATATTTCAAAGAACTCTTAAACAATATCGTACAACATAATTAATAAGATTTTTTCTTCTTTAATAAAAAAAAAATCTCCGCTAAATAAAAAACTCGAAGTTAAACCTTAGTCTGTGTAATCTGCACATGGAAGGTCACTAAAGTATAATAATGAAACGTGAATAAAAATATGCATGTTTCAGACAATTATAACTATAAATTTTGAACTTAAATACAATTTAATAAAGTGAGAAGATAAAAGTATTGTCCCTAGGATTCTATAGCAAGTTGCCGTATTGCATGTGGGCATGAAGACTTTACTTCACTTGAATTTATCTTAATTTTTGGGATCCGTTTGGAAATCCCATGCTCCTTTAAGTGCATTCGAAGTACAGAAAACCACAGTCCATAGACCATAGCCCAGTATACAACTTTTAACGATTGTCGATCTATTAGAAGAAAACTTTTTAGTAGTTACACAAAGGACTAAGGTTTTCCCAATCAAAAGATACTTTGACACAGTCCCTCTCAAGGGTCATCCTCTATATTAGGGTTGGTTTGGTGTACAGTTAGATCAACGAGAGGATTGACCTCTAGATTTAATTTTTTTTCTAAAACTTTAATGTTGACTATGATCAATGAAGCGAATATAACGAAACTTATATTGATGACATGGTTGTATGTTTTACTCTGTTGAGAATTATAAATTCTAATTTTATACCATATGTTACTCATATAAATAATTGTATCAAATTGAACCACGTGGCAGACGGTGATGGTCCCACACCTTATATGGCAACATGGGCGACCCTGTTATATGTTTGGAGACTACCCATTTCCCATGAAACAAAATCGGACCGATCCCCTTTGAGCAGAGACCCCAGTAGGAGCTAGTCCTGACGAGGCAAATGGCGAGATCCCTAATAGATTTTGTAGTGAAATGATTGACAAGACAATTCACTGTCAATGCCACCCCTGCCCACCTATAGGATCAAATCTCACTTGCAAGAACTAGGACTTATAGATACAAAAGAGATCCTAGCATTTAATGCATTGATCGATTAATTGATGCTCGCAACAAGGGACAATTGATTTGACAAGGCCACGTGCCCTATCATTCGACGGGTCTCATTTGTCTTACTCAAGCATAAAAGCTCATACTTAGTGTCATTCAAGGGTAATGCAAGTTTAGACTCTCAACCCTTGACTCTTGCTCTATCTATACCTTTTAGTATTCTACTCCCCAAGCCGACCCCTTTTACCAATTGGAGGCTCACATTACAAGCTCCCCACACCTTGAATTATCCCTTTAGTTGGCTTGCCCGTTCAACTAACAACTGGTCCAAGTGTATTGGGATTCAGCTTACGTAGGCGTGAGAGACTTTAGGATCTGTTGGCCACATCACTGATACAACTTTTGGGGTCAACACCATCTTGAGTAAATAGATACAAAAGAACAAGCAAGATTTATAGTTGTTTGTCTTAATGTGAGATAAGGGCAAAGCTAGAATATAAGATTTGTGAGGGCAAATTACACAAAAATTTAATTGTAAGGGCAAATTATTGGATTTTCAAATTTACTGTGTGGGCAAGTGACCCCATTACTCCCGCTGTAAATCCGTCCACGATGTGAGATTACGTCATCTTCTACTGCTACAGTAATTCTCTACCATAAAAAAATAAAAAAATAAAAAAAACTTTAAAAAATAAAAATAAATTCCGGCACACCATTTCTTTTCTAACATCTCTCTCTTGATGATTATACAAAATTCTAATGATATTCTATTTATAAGATAAATTGGGGTAAAATAGAAATTACAAGTGTGAAATTTCAAAATTATACTTAATATTAATAATTAGGTTCACAACTTAGCATACTCGATCGCAGACTCGTGCTCTAATAAAAAACTAAAGGTGTGTGTGTGTCATGTTGGAGCTGCCAATACATGCATGGATTTGGTGGGCGTGATTCTGGTGCACGATTGGGGACGGCATTGGTCCTGGTTTGTGTCTGGCAACTTGTTCGACAATATAATTATATATACTTACGTGCCTAGAACATGCTAAGATGTCGCAAACTGGGATGTATTAAATTTGGAGTACTGTTATATAAGATTGCAAAAAATCAATACTTATGAAGATGTGTAATAAAATAAGATTTTCGTGCAGACAAATTTTAGGTCCCACCCAGGGACGTAGTCAGGATTTTCATGGGGCGAAAATACGAGAGGTGAAAATTTTTTTTAACTAAGATGATTGAAAACGACAATTTTGAGTACCAAAATAGGCAAGTTAGATTGACTGACCAAAAAGACAATCAGTTTGTCGATACAAAACACAATATGTCCATCTATGTGTCTAACGCTATACAAATTGAAAACATGAAAATCCAACATTGATTTGCATAGTCCATGATCANAGTACCAAAATAGGCAAATTAAATTAATTGACCAAAAAGACAATCAATTTGTCGATAAAAAGTAAATTATGTATCTATATAACAGATGGTAGATATGGCTTGTTCAAAAATGAACTCAGTTACTCAAATAAATGCAAATTAACTAAAAAAAAAAAAAAGAAAGCTAACATGCTGGTGCTGGAATCTAGACGAATTGTCGGAGTTTGACTATTCGACGCGCAGAAAAAGGGACAAGGGCGGTGTGCGGTGGGCGTTGATTATGATCCATTTCAAATTAAGAAATTAATTATGATCCATTTCAAAACTAAGAAACAAGGTTTAAAATTTTAAAAATCATATATTAATTTAAATTTATTTATTAAATAATTAATTTAAAATATATTTTATTAATTAAATATATTAATGTAACAATTCTTTACAATTTGCTCACAAATCACAAAATTATAAGTCACAACGTATTTTACGGTAAACAATTATAAAATTAATTGGTCATAGGTTATTTCTTGTGAGTCACGATCACATTTTTTAGGTCACATAATATTTATTGATCATAGTCAATCAAATAAGTGATCACAAACACCCCTATCCCATCTAGGGATGTCAATGAGTCGAGCCGAGTCGAAATTGAAGGCTAGAGCTCGATTCAACTAAAAATGGTTCGAATTTTTTTCGGTTCAAGCTCGACCAAAAAATTAAGGTTCAACCCGAACTTTAGGCTTAGGGTTTATCGAGTCGAGCCTAGCGGGCTCACGAATTTTTTTTTAAATAACAGGCAACTACTATGCTAGGCTAGCCTTTTAATTAATTAATTAATTTTTTTTTAAATAACGGGCCGCTACACGCTACCTGTTAACGCAAGTTGCTTTTAAATGTTATTTAATTTTTTTTAAGGTTAGGTTTGTCACGGGCTGAAAATGGCCCATGTGGATCCACACAAGCAGGTTCAGGCTCGGGCCGAGGCCCAAAATGGGGCTCAATTTTACTGGGCCACGAGTCGGGCCAACTCAGACGTTTCTCGAACCGAACCACGGGGCGTCTAAGTTGACGAACCAAATTGACACCCATATTCTCATCCCACCCCACAATTACAACAACCGTCTTCGCCACTTCCACACCACAACCTCACTAGCACCAACAATATCACTATCACCACAGCCAACATCCCAACCACCACCAAAATATCATATCCAAAATTATCAAAGACATTGCACAATCACCACAACCACAAAACCACCACTACCACCGTTAACACCAACAATCACCAATAAAAATAGCCCAAAACTCTTATAAAGTAGACAATCGAAAGAAGAAACCACCATGAAAATATCATGGCGCTAGTGGCACAGCGTCACGAATGCCGCAGCCTATGGCAGTCTAGTATATTTTTCCAGCACCACGAGAGTGAAAAAAGGGGTTGTTTCGTCGCACATAAATTTGATAGCAATGGTCTAAACAATTGTGAATCGATTCAAATTAGATGAAGAAAACCACCTCACGGTGTAGTGCTCACATGTGTAGCACACAACGAAGTGCCGATGGTCTTCGACTGTAATCTTCCTTGTGATAAAGAGAGAGAAGGTGTGAATGCTGCAACGATAGTCTTCCTTCTGGTGGTCATCGTTGTCAAGCTCGCCTCTATCAGAGCAACGCCGCTGCAACCGGGCATCACGTAGTGCCACTTCGTTGAGGTTTGTTGCTCTCGGAGCGAAGCTGCTGCGACGACGTCGTGAGTGCCGCGTCGATGTTGCCTCTGATGAGGGTATATGGCAAAGAGAAATAAGAGAAGGAGAAGGAAAAATGATTCGAGTTCGGGATTGAAATTTGGCGGGGGTAGATGGAGGTAGGGTAGGTATGTAGATTAATTTAATTTTATAATATTATTAATATTAAATGTGAATACCTAATTTTTGTATAAATAAACTTTAAACTTGATTTTTGGAATGGAAACTTAAATGATCTGCCTCCACGTAATTTCCACTATTGGAAATAATACATATTTAAGGTTTTTACTTTACACAATTTCAAAAATACAAAAATAAGTTCAAAATTTCAAAAATTAGGTTTTTTAAATTTTTAATTATGAAATAATAAATCATTAAATCAATTTATTATTAAATATTTAAATATAATATAATATAATTACCCCATCCCATCCCATCCCACCTCCCCCCGCCCCCCATTCCTTAATTAGTTACTTGAATAACAGAGTTTAGATAAAATTAAGACCCCGTTTGGTGCACATTATTATTTCTAAAAGAATGCATTTTTTTGATTGATGTGATGATGAATATGTGGTTGAGAAAGAAGAAAAAGTTATTAATGTGATGAAAAATATTATTTTATTGAAGAATGTGTGGTTTAAAATATAATTTTATTATTTTTATTTGATTCAATTCTGATGGCTTTTATTTAATTTATTTATTTGTTGTTTGTTTGCCGGAAGTAATGGACGGACTACTTTTGTGGAGATGGAGCCATCTTCCAAGAATCAATCTTTCTGCCCTTTATTTTTGCCTCATTCAATAAAACAATCATAATGTGTCGTGATCATACTATTAAGGGGTAGTCCTGTTTGAATAATAACTCACACTAGGGTCCCGTTTGATTTACAATATTATTTCATTAAAATGAAAAATATAACTGTTATCCATCACATCAACATTTAAATTTAAAATTTTCTATCTTTTGTGCGTGCCCCAATAACGATTATATTTTTCATTCTCATTCTACAATAATTTGGCTCAAACAGGGGCTAGGTGTTTTTTTAAATAGTTTATCTCTTAGTTGAGGTAAATTATACATAAATACTAGAAAACACTTAAATATGTATGTCTTTCTTCTTTTAATTACGAGAAAGACGTGCTTAGTTATGAATCACGGAATGATATGGCACATGTGAAAGGGAGGGGGAATTTTGTCACGTAATCACCAGCACAAAAACTACGTTTTACAATTTTGTGCGATTTCAATTTTTATTTCAAAAGGCTACTCTAACAAGCAAAAATTACTTTAATAAAATTGAATCTACATTTATCACATATTTATTCTATGTCAGACAACATGTACACGTTATGAAAGTGCCAACCAAACAAAAGCTTCCTTCAAATCAAGTCATTTTTGTACTTTTATACCAATTCCAATAGTGGGCCCTATTGACCCGAATGAAATGTCCGTTTATTCTGGCCCATGTTTCTGTCTTCAAACTCATGATGAAAAGTTGTGGGCCCATTTAGGGAAGAAATGGAAAGCTTTGTCACTGAAATTAGATAGATATGTGGACAAAACCCGGAATAAATGCATTGATCCGAGGCCCCGTGATGTGAACCCTAACTTTCCAGGTTGTATCTTATTGTTTGGGCACATATCTACTTATCCATCACCATTGAATTGACATCGCGTGGTTGGTATTGCAACACGTATTCTCTATATCAGGCCGGGCCTCGTATGTGCCATATCGATGTTGAAAAGAATACGAGAGATTAAATCAAGTCAGAAAATCGTTTTATGAAAGGATTAGGTACAAAATTCAAGAACGGTTACATAAATTACCAGCTACATCACACTCTTTGTTTCGAGTCTTGATAGTTAGTAGTTCGAAAGGAAATGCTTAGGTCTGGTCGGGATGTGTATAATAGACAACCTAGTTTTGTTACCATTTAATTTCATTCTACTATTATTTTTATGTAGTTTTCTCAATAAATCTTATCTGCATTAAAACTTCAATTTTTTTTTACTACATAAGAAAAGAAAAAACAAGAATTAGGTTTATCTAATTACTTTCTCCCCTATTTTACTATTTATATGATCTAAAGGAAGTATAGCAATTACAAACAGGAGTCCTAACTTGAGCATATATGACACCTGAACACGAATTTTTGGTCTAATTATGAGAATTGAAAATTTAGGGGTTCATTTGAGAGTTAATCCACCTTCAAGGACCTTGTAGCAAATTTAATATAAATGCTAATTCCCACAAATTTTGCTCTTTAAAAAAAGTGTAGTGTGAATACATGTGTATATAGAATGTAGTATTCACGTGAGGAATGCGGGAGATATTCTTGCTTATCTCACAAATTTCAAAAAATAATTTCAATGCTAAAATTAATAGCCTTTCCGCCATCATGAATTTTCCTTAATGATGCATGCCTAGTCTTGCCCTATTTAAACCCCTCATTCACATTCACATGCTACCACACACTATTTTTTTTAGTCCAAATAATATACACATACACACACAGCCGATGTGAAAATTGTAAGAGGGATCAAACAATTTTATTCAGTATCTATTACTCTTTCTTTTAAATTTCACAGTAAGTACGCTACATATGTTTATTATGGATCCCATGTGATACAGTATAATTATGATTATGTTAGGGAGACATGAGTTTAGTATCGCTACATATAAGAATTCTTACCACCTATGTTCGGTAAAATTCTTGTATCTCAATTATATTGATTATGATTATTATGCACTTTTAAGCTATACACGATAATAATTCATGTTGTACTTATGAAGATTTTATAAATTTCACTCTGTGATATTTCCCCATTTCAGGAAATTGATGGTTTGAGACAGTCAACGTGGAGAGGCAACATGTTAGAATTAATAAATTATATTGTGCTTGAAACCCAACTTTTAAGTTTCATTTTTTTGGGACATTATATGTCAATGCATTATTCTTTAATAATAAGATTTCACAATTAATTATTGAAATTAAAACCGCTTTTAAGTAGTTAATGAGTAAAATTATTTCTTGTTACTATTTAAGTCCATATGAAAAAAAAAAGATCAATTTTTATTTAGTGACACTTGAATAGTCAAGGATTCAGGTCACCACAGTATATACTATTGTTCTATGCAATTTGTATAGATTTAGGTTTATAAAATTCTCAAATTCGCAATTTGTATATATATAAGAACTGACATCTTAAGCGTCGTTGCTTAAGTATTTGTGTGACGTGGCACAATATAATAGAAGATGGGAAATAATTATTAATTACAAAACTGATTAATTTTGTGTATATATAATACATTTATTAGTTAGTTGTACAAGAAATATCTAGCATAGGTCCTTGATGTAACCTTTCAAAGGTAAGGTTGTACGTCCACTCCAAGTGCTTGCTACAATAATATACTAGGATAATGGATAATGCCAAACTTCAATTCAAGTTCAAGCAAGAAGGCCTTACTTGAATTTAGTGGGCTTTTTCCAGGGAAAAAAAAAGGAACCTAACATTATACTAAAAATTGTTGATATTTAATTGGTATCATTTAGGGCTCAAATTTATTGGAACTAGGGGTGTTAATTGGGTATAATCGAGCTTGACTCATTGGCTTCAGGTTCGATTTGGTCTAACACGTGAGCCTGCTCGCTTCACCGAAGTGTGGCGATCCTCCCCTCTAGCGGGGCTCGTGAGTGATTCAAACGAGTATTTTGCTACCATACTCGTACTTTTAGCTTGCCTTCGGCGCGAGTCAAGTCAGCTCGACTTTCTCCACTTTCCACCCTCAGTTGAAAATTTTCTTTAAATTTCAGAGTCCATTTATAGTGAAGCTTAGGATCCAAACTAAGTTTTTTTATGGAAAACACCCAGATCTGGAAATTAGCACTAATGGACTTGGGTCCTTTTTAAAATAAATAAGGGTCTGTTTGTTTGTCTCCCTTTTAGGAGAAGAAATAGAGTTTTCAAGTATTTTTTGGAGAATGCGTGATTGAAAAGTAAAGTAATTTTATTGATTTTTATGTAGAATATTTTATTAAGTGAATATGTGGTAGAGATTATTTACTATATCAAACAATGTTTGAGAAATTGGATGACAAACAAGATAGTAAAAAGCCACGTAGATGACACGTCATTCTAAGAGCAGTAAATAAAAATCCGCCACGTAGATGACACGTCATTCTAAGAGCAGTAAAAGCGTAGGCTTTAATACGCAGTACAAACTCTCAGTCAAGGTAAAAACACTCTTGCCACGTGCCCATCTGAGGCCATCTTTACCTGGTTTATCTTCCCCAAAGCACCCTTATGGGTTTACCAGATATTACATTGCCAAATCAAACAAACCACACAAATATATGACTGGTCATAAGGACAAAATTGAGGTTTCAAGGTAAACCTTTGAATTTGTAAAACCCATAAATAGTAACCTTTCACACACTGTAAATCAAGCCAACCACCGTCCTTCGACATGGCACTTCTTAAACAATTTCTTGCAGTCATTTTCTTCTTTGCATACCTTGCCTCGGGTTCATCAGAAACCAATGCGACGCTAAAATGTAGCCGGAGCACCGCCGTGGGATGCCACAACAAAACGGAGGCATTAAAACTCAAGGTTATTGCCATTGCTTCGATTTTTGTTACTAGTATGATTGGTGTTTGTCTACCCATTTTTTCTCGTGGAGTCCCGGCGCTTAAACCCGATAAAGAATTATTTGTTTTGGTGAAGGCTTTTGCATCTGGGGTTATTCTTGCCACTGGGTACATGCATGTTATGCCAGATTCATTTGATGATCTAAGGTCGTTGTGTCTGCCGGAGAATCCTTGGAGGAAATTTCCGTTCACAACATTTGTGGCGATGCTGTCGGCAGTGTTCACTCTAATGGTGGATTCATATGCCATGAGTTATTACAGAAAAAGAAATATTATAGAATGCGGGGTTGAGTCGAACAAGGATGCCATGGGTGGGAATGTGGAGTCTCAAACTTCTGGTCACCGCCATGGAAATAATGGTGAAGTTAGGGTTGTAGATGAGAATGCGTCACAACTGCTAAGGTTTCGGGTGATCGCTCAGGTATATTCAATTCGAATATTGTGTGCCATTGGGGCATAATTAGTTTCCTTTATTTGAACTTGCACTACAACAAAGTTTGCCTTTTATGTCGTGTTTTGCATGCAGTGAAAATTCTTTATGAGTACGTGTGAACGCCATGTAAAGTCATGCGGTAAATATTCAATTTTTGCTACATACATTGCATGTACATGTGCCCAAAATACATGCTCTAATGGAGCACATTATAATGGTATTTTTTTCACTTTTCTACAGTAAAAGAATCAATAAAAAATACAAAATTGAGTCGCTTTGTTATACTTCAATTTCACATTATTGTACCTTTGAAAATGCATTGGACAACTTACCCTCAACTACCCTCTTCAATTGATGAAATGCTCCACAAGAACATGTCAATGGCAGTTTAGAAAATTGAGGTGAAACATCCATTGAAAAGTCAAGATCAAATGTTAAAATCAATTACTTGTAATTAGAATCCTTTATTTGAACTTACTTTAAGTAATTATATTATTACGGCACTCATTTAAAGCATGCCGTAAATCGTAATTATCATGTTTTAAATTTTTACGGCATTGCCTCGTATGCACGCCGTAAAGGAATGTTGTAAACATGATCAATCAGTTACAGTTTCAATCATCATTATAAAACCAAATGGTGCAGGTTCTTGAGCTAGGAATTGTGGTGCATTCTGTAGTAATAGGGTTATCAATGGGGGCTTCTGAAAATCCATGCACGATCAGAGCATTAGTAGCTGCGCTCTGCTTTCATCAACTATTTGAAGGAATGGGTCTAGGTGGATGCATATTGCAGGCCGAATATAAGGCGAAAATGACAGCAATAATGGTGTTCTTTTTCTCGGCCACAACTCCATTTGGGATTGCACTTGGAATTGGTTTATCAAATGTGTACAGTGCAGACAGTCCAACAGCTCTAATTGTTGTAGGATTGCTGAATGCATCTTCTGCTGGATTACTAAATTACATGGCATTGGTGGATCTTTTGGGATCAGATTTCATGGGAGACAAACTGCAGAGGAACATGAAACTACAAACGTGGGCTTATATTACTGTCTTGTTAGGTGCTGGAGGAATGTCTCTTATGGCCAAGTGGGCTTAATTAGGGGTTCCTTCGATTTTTTACTGCCAAGAATAATATACTTTTGTTTCATCTCTGTTAAATTTATATAAATTACCAAATCTTGCTTGTTAGTTGAGTTCAGGAAATTATCTTCAGTTACTTATTTTAATCTTCAATGAACTTGCACAAGATCGAGGGTCTATCCATATAAATCTAGAATGCAGCAAAATTTAAAAGAAATAGTCTGTAATTTGTGTCTTCTTCAAGTTCACCTCAATGTCGCTCCTAAGTCCTAACTATAATAGTGCTGCAATCCATCTCATTAATCTATTTATATATGATCTCCCAATATTTAAAAAGGGTGCAATCCTTGTCAACAATAGAGAATAAAGACATTTTATCATTCGACATACGCTTGACACTTTTTTTACATTAATTGCTGTCGTGCCAAGTTCGGTGTAACATTAATTGTCTGTACGCCTAGACGGAGTTTACATTATTCTTCTTCCTTCTTCAGTCGAACATTAATTTATAATATGATTTGAATTTTTTTTATATAAAATTGCAACAAGTGCTGCAGCCTGTGATTATATAGTATTCTAACCTTATATATATCAGCTCTTTAGAAGATAAACTCACAATTAAGTACTCAGTCAAGAAATGACCTCTAAACTTTCGAAGCTCATTTCCATCTTCTTCTTCCTAATTTCAACATTCTCGATGCAAGTGGTGTCAGTAGTAGACGAGTGCGAGGGAGAATCAAATAACAGCAGCAACAACAAGGCGAAAGCAGTCCCTTTAAAGATCATCGCTATCATTTCAATCCTTTTCACGAGCATGATTGGCTTGTGTTTAGCTCTTGTAACGCGTTCAATCCCGGCCCTGAGTCCGGATCGAAGCCTCTTTGTAATCGTCAAAGCTTTTGCTGGAGGAATAATTCTTGCAACCGGATTCTTGCACGTCTTACCAGATTCATTCGACATGTTATCTTCGAGTTGCTTGAAGGAAAATCCACGGCACAGGTTCCCTTTTCGCTGGTTTTATCGCCATGTTGTCGGCCATACTGACATTAATGTTGGACTCAATGGCTGCTAGCCAACTAGTGTGTACTCCAAGAAGAAGACACAAGGAAATGGAAAACTTTCGGAATCTGATCATGTACTTGAAGATGAAGAATCGATGGCTGTGGTAAATTCTGGTAATTCTCATTTTCATGGTGGCCATCAACATGGATCTAGAATTGGAGACGATCGATGGCTCCCAACTTCTTCGTTACCCTGTAATTGCCATGGTTAGTTTTTTAATTACTTAGCCTATGTTTGGTATAAATTAAAATTCAGATTTTAATTTAAATCAAAGTTAACAACTAATTTTAACCACACATTTTATGGGATCCACAACTTTTCAACCACATATTTCATCAAAATTTACTAAAAATATGATCACCATACAATGAATTAATTTAAATTAGTAAATATACACACATAACTACTCTAGGGTTTTTTTCCCATTAAGGACTCTAGGCAATGTGTCAACTGATGCTTGCATGCCGTAAAAAGTACATTTTGTTGTCGTGTATGTTGTTCGTGCAAAACCTGCAAGCGTACGGGATCGTTGTACAAGTAATAAAATTTGTGAGTTAAGAGTATCGTTCCCACGAGGAATAATGTATAATTTGTAGTTCAATAGCTACTATTAAATTCGAAGTGTGGTAATATCAAAATAGATGGTTTGTATATATTTTCTATACTAATTCTGAACAAACAAAGCAAATTAAGCTTTTATATAATACCTAAATGTTTGTATTGGAATCGTGAATCCCCCTATTTTTATCTATTTCAATTCTCAATAATTAATCTAGTAAATTCATGCATTCNATTACTTTATACTAATCCTAAACTAAAAATAACAAGTAAAGTATTTATTTAATATGTGGATGTTTGTATTGGAATCGTGAATCCCCCTATTTTCATCTATTTCGATTCTCAATAATTAATCTAGTAAATTCATGCATTCTAGACAATCGATAATCCACTATTATTCAATATTCTTTTCCAAGATATATTAAACCTATGACTAACACGACTCGATCCTATTCCTAGTCCGAATTCATATGAAAGTCATGCATTGAATCATAGGATTTATCGCACATGCCATAGATATTATTCCTAATACCTATTGTTCATGTGTTGATTTTGCC
>CAIGRS010238524.1:0-10312 GCA_903798395.1 Fraxinus floribunda
ATTTTGCTACCACTTCGAATAGTATGGAGCAATTCATTAATCTAGATCATGAAAGCAGCATTGGAAATGGCAATAAAAATAAGCTAGTCAAGACAACTGACCTCATCCTGCATATTTAACAATTTAGTCTTTCTTTGTAGATACTCAGGCCAACATGAATTTGTCGAGCTATTTTCACCTCCAGGCTCATAAGCCCTCTCGTTTGACCTATAAAACGTGAAAGACGATCCACACAAATCCCCAGTTGTTCCTTCTACCACAGGTTCCGAACCACTAACATCACCAGAAACCCTAACTTCACCAAAAAGATTAGATACCCCAGGCATTTTACTCAACTTAGGACTTGTATAACTGGAAAATTCATCCAATAACTGCTGTGCTGGCTTCAAAAATTTTGAACTTCTGAGAATGGTTGCATAGCCGGTGAAAGGACCAAGAGGACCAAGATTACATTGAGCAAAACTTGATTTTCTCACTATATCTTCAGAAGGAACTCCTAAACCATTACTAGCAATTAAAAGGTTTTGATTGGAAGACAAATATTCAGAATTCAAGGTCATGGAATCTGGGACTGCACTGAGATTAATATTTCTTGAGTTCAAACTGTGGGAAGGATCTCTATCAAAAAACTGAGCTCCATGTACCTTACGGGATGGAGCTGATGAAAGCGATAAAGAAAGGCCCTGAGTGTTTGAATTGTCATTTGCAGCTATCCCAAAGTCTCCATTGGCATTTTTATTTGCCGAATAGTCCAGTTCACTACTCCACTGATGACATACATTGGCCGGCTTACTTGTCAAATCAGATGAACTTTTAAGGCCTATTTCATCTGCATAAGTTGGAAGAAGTAAAAGTTCTCCACCACCAACAGCCCATGAATCATGGATAGTCTCCTTGGAGTTTTGCTGCCTAATGAAAGGCATTTCAAGGGGTTCAGTTGCCAAGTTTGCCGGATGAACAACTTCGTGCAATTCAGTTTGGTAAAGTGAAGAACTATAATGCACATCATCGCGATGCTTTTCCAGATTTTGATCAGGAATTTCAGTTGACGGTTTAATGAAAGATGGGTAAACTTCTAGGTGTCCATGGCAAGGCTTGAAATCTAATATAGATAAAGGAGTGTTGCTATTTTTCAAAGAACCAGATGAGCTCTCACTAACAAACAACAGCTTCGGATTACTTCCACTAACGTAACTAGCTGACCAATCACTACTTGACTGTGGACCAATGCCATTCCAAGTGCTAATATATTGTGGGACATCACTTGCGGTGGCTGAAGAATTAAAGGTTGATAACAATGTTCGTGAAGATTCCCCAAACGAAGTCTCTCCAACCCGTTTATCAGATTCTGCTGCCCTTGGCTCTTGATGCACCATTATATCATCCTTATTAGTCAATAAGGGTTGTTTATTTGTAGGAAAATTAAGCATTTCCGAGTTAAATGCTGATGGGTTACTACATATATTCTCATCCCTACAACTTCGAAACTGAACAAGACCCGAGGTTAGACCATGGTGGACAGATGATTGCTCCAAATTGTTGGCATAGGCTTCCAAATGATGGAGCTGGTTGGAATCATGCTGAACTCTTAACTTATCACGCCGGCTTTTTTGAGCAACGTGCAATTCAGGGCTAAAATTACTCATCTCCATTGCCAAATAGTCTAATTACACGCCAATCAATTGATTAGCTTTTATGTAGAAGAAAGCATTACAATAGTGATTTCAATAATTTGAGAGAAGATAAATAATTCAACAAAAACATTCCCCAGCATGAAATCACATGCCATTAAAAAGTGTCTTGAATTATATAGACAAAATAAAATGGGAAAAATAACAACTACAGAAGCAAAACCCAGGGATTACAAAATAATTCACACAACACATGCTACAAAGAGAGAGAGAGAGAAAATATATGGAAATGAACTGAAATTCATGTGATGAAACCACAGACCTCAGTTCCATCTTAAAATGAATACGTGTTGTCATGAGAGGAGTAGCTGGTGTCCTTACACGCTGGTTTTGTTAAGAGTTACAATATTTTTATCAAGAAATTGTGTTCAAAGCTAGAGAGAGAGAATGATTTCTTGTAGACATAGACCCTAGTCACCTAGACAGCATACCACCATACTGGTCCATATATACCCACCTCAGAAAACTTCCACAAAACTACAGTAAATAGACTGTCGTTCACTGTTCAGAACATGCATCCTACAAAGAAATTAGCAAAACTTTTCACAAAAGGGGAAAAAATATTTGGCCAAAACTGGAAAACTTACAAAAAAAAAAAACACGAAATCGCTATAGCAATACTGTAGCTCGCAGTATGCAGATTTTACAAGTATACAAACAATAAGGTTTTACTTTTCACAGTTCACACGGAAACCCTAAATTTTAGTCCAACAGTTTTACTATTCCAGTTTCCAAAAGATCTGAACTACTGTGAAACCCATAAACGGATCCACTTCATGATATTCAAGAAACTTCACAAACAATCATAAGCTAGCGCACATATATATGGAACTGATCAAACTGTGTAAAAATCCTTTCTTTTTCTGAACTTTGCAAGCAAAGGAGATTTTAGAATATGCATGTATAAATAAAGAAACAGTAGTTTGAAGTCAGTTCTTCTGATAAAATCTAAGAAATAAAACCCAAGAGATCAAGAAAAATAGCAGGAAAATAATGCTAAAGAATTTACAAAGTTTTATTATCAATTATCTCTCTATCACGAAATACAAGTAACAAGATCTTGATACTCAACAAAAAAGAAAAACCTTTCGACAGTTAAGAGTATGCGATTTCCCGTCGAATTTCCGACGAACTTTCCGGTAAAGAAGCACCCATTTAGCTTCAACGTGCAAACAAGAAGTTGAAGCTTTTTCTTAAGAACAATGGAAGAATCGTTTCACCGTTTAAACGACGCCAATATATAATCACCATTGATTAACCTTTCATTTCTTATGAATCTACGAGAAGATGAATAAATTATTTTTCCCAACTTAGATGTTGAAGGTCTTCTCACTCTCTCTCTCTTCTCACTCTCTCTCTCTCTAATTGCTTTTTCGATGTGTCTATATAAAGGAGAGACAGTGGAGGTCCCTGTCTGCTAATAGCAAGCTATTAACCCATAAACCGGAATATAAGCATGATAATTAGAAGTGAATAAATAATTTTGAAAGATTAATATGCCCGTGTCCATTGAAAAGAGTTTTTTGAAAAAAAAAAAAAAAAAATTAAAAATAGTATTTTTTTTAGAGAATAAATAATTAATAAGTAGAAAAAAAAAATTAAATTCACCCACAAAATATCGTGAGAATATATGATTAAAAATAATTTTATTTCTTTAAAAAAGAGTTTTTGGAAAATGATAACAAATGGAGGCTAAGTATTTTTGCGAGTAAAATTTAAACTTAAAATAAATTAGTTATTTTGCTATAAATTTTATTTTTCTGTGCATCGAGTTTACTTACACAGTAGATTCACTTAAATTAAATAAATAAATTTTTATATTCAAGAAAGTATATTTTTTGGTTTATGAGGACTTGATTATCAAAAAGTAGTATAAGTGCGATACGTTAGTTAATCATAAGGGTACTTGAGGTGAAGCATTTGACTGCGTTTTTCTTAAAAGACTTCAAATTTTAGAGTCCCGTTCTGTACAGATTAAAATCCAATTAAAATTAAAAATATGATCGTTATTGGATCTCACTCGTCTAATAAAAGTCAACAATAATGGTTAATTTTTCAATTTTAATCAGATTTTAATCCCTACCGAACGAGCCGTGTGATTCACAAATATTTTTATATTAATAAATATTAAATTATAGGGACGAGTAAAATTATTGACGAATAAAATTTTTATAGAATAATTAAGGTAATTGAAGTTTGTTAACAAATTTCAAATTGATTGTTGAATTAATTTTCTTAAGTTTCTAATGATTATCCTAATGATCATTAGGCTGGAAACAATGATCTAAAATTATTTACAGGTGTCGTTGAATCAATGAGGACACGAAAGTGTTAATCGATACGTTATGCGAGACTAAAATGTCCCATCTTAAAAATAAATTCAACAAAAATGAAAATTTTCATCAACTTGATGCTTATTAAAATCAAACAAATAAGAGAAGATTTAGCCCATGATTGAGTCAAATTATTGTATAATGAGAATGAAAAATATAATAGTTATTGGAGATCACACAAGAGATGAAAATTTGAATTTAAATATTTATGTGATGGTAACGTTCATATTTTTCATTTTAATGAGATAATAATGTAGATCAAATGATGCCTTATTTGAAAATCGAGTCATACTACACGTACAAAGGGGGTGACAAAAAGGTTAACAAAATAGCATTATTGTTGAAAATTATGCTTTTAATTGCGATTGAAACAACATTTGTGTAGTGTGGCATATTAGTAATATTGCTTGTGTTTAAGTTGGAATTTAGGGTGTGTTCGATAGAGATTAAAATCGGATTAAAACTAAAAATGAGCCGTTATTGTTGACTTTTATTAGACGAATGGGGCCCAATGACAGCTATATTTTCAATTTTAATTGGATTTTGAGTTATATTGAACACACCCTTAACCGTGATTAGGGTTGTTCGTGGGTCGGTTCTGTTCGATTCCAAGATTTTCGAGTATTTAATAAATGGAACCGTCAGGTTCAAATATAATTATGGAATCGTTCGGTTATGTTCCGTTCGATTCGGCTCGGTTTCGGTTACGTACCATAAGTAAATTTTTTAACATTTACAGCAACACTACATAAATAAAGAAATTCATACCAGATCCCTATTATGGANCACAATTATAAAAATAAAATTTGTAGAGTTTTTAAGTAGATGCATAAATGGGTACCTAATTTAGAAGTGCTGCACCAGCGCGGCTGTGGAAAATGAAAATTGCTTAGAGTTTCATGAGAGAAATAAATGATCTTAGAATTTTATCTCATTTGAAAACTTTAAATTTAACGAGCAAATTCAAATAGTCATGTAGTCATATCAATGATTAAGATATAATTATGGTGGATGTCCATAATCTTTACAAAAACTGCAAATGGATTCCAAACTCCACTGTTCTTGTCTTTAAAATGGACTGATGGACTTTAAAATAATTTGAGCTTTAAAATTAAAATTATGAAATAATTTGATTTATTTAATTAATTTGTTAATTTATTTAGAAAAATAAAATAATTTAATTAATTCAATAAAAAAATAAAAGAATTATTTAGTTTCAATCCTTATTCAATTATTCGGTTCTTGGTCTATACCTGAGACCTAACCTAAACTCATCGATTCTCGATTCGGGTACCTGTTCGAGTATTTAACTTATTAAAAACCGCTCGATTCGATTCGAGACTTTTGGACACCCCTAACAATCATAATTTTTGCACACCATATTTGTCCAATTCTTCGGCCTCTAATGATAATTCACACAAGGAAACAAAAATGAAAGATTATGGTATCTCCTTTCTTGTGCTAACAAGATTATTAATGTATGTTATGATTTATCAAACTCTAACAACTTATTAATAGAAGTTTAAGTGGGTTGATCCATCCATTATGCCCATGTTTGACAACCATACTTTTCAAAGTCCTTTTTCTATATACTCATTTTCAACCATATATTCACGCAATAAAATATTCTACACATAAATTCAAAATACTTTTCTACTTTTAATCACACATTCTCCTAAAAATTACTATTCAAAACTCTATTTTTTTTTTCCCAAAAAGTATGGTTGTAAACAAGGGTTAAACTTGACCCGATCAACTATTTTATTAATTTAATTAATTAAACTTGGTCCATAAATTAATTAATCTAATTAATTAACTTATGTTCATTAATAAGCAACCCAATTAATTTAAGAATGTTCAACTTTTGTCAATTCATTAATTAGCAATATCGTTCTTCTAGTTTTGCTTATTGTGCGAGACTCATTAGCTTCACAATTACGATGTTTAACGATGTGAACTATTATTTTGATTTAATCAAAATAAAATAAATTAAAATATACTTTTAATTTATCATTAATTCACCTAGATTGACATCTAGCAATGTATCGTGCAATAAATGTGACGAAAATTATCATTTGGTAAGACAAACCAAACTTGTTCGTTTATTGTGAAACTATAATCCCTTCGTCAATATGATCCGATCAATAATGAGATATGAAAGTGTGTTAATCTTTATTATCGATCATATCTTTCATCTTACTTTTAAGTCAATATAACTCGAAAAACTCTTTTTGATTTATGAGTACATATTGATCAAGGTTTTCGTTATCAACTTAATTGAATGAAATGTAGATCATAATCTCTTAATATCTAAGAGAGACAAATTCTTATTGATTATTCACAATCTTCATATATTCTTGACATACTAACGATCATATTAGCGACTCTTAGTAGAACAACATTCTACATAATCAAAGTATGACTACCTTTATATAAGGCAATATGAGACCTCATGTCGAATGAGTTATTTCACTATTGAATGTTATTGCTACATTTTAACTTGTGAGATGAACTACTCACTTTACAAGCGAAAAAATGTTACACGCGCCGGTCTAATCGTAATAGCGATATCCATATCTTGTTATTACTTACGATCACTAATAATTTAAAATTCAGTTATAAGTAATTTGTTTCTCACTATCACAACTTCTTGTGATTAACAAGTTACCCGATCTTGAATCAACGAATTCTATTAATATAATTTATTAGAATAATAATTTAATCAATTACATAATATATTTTTTATAAATAAAATGTATTGAACATATTAAGAAAATTTTTGTCCAAAATCAATTATAGAACGTAGCATTCACTCGTTGGACAGTTCCACATCAACTTATTTTTGCAGTCATTAGTTTTTTGCCGACACACACATGTCATCTAAATTGTCATCCATAGTTTTATAAATAGATTAATCCTAACACTTACACTTTTCTTGTCCGTCCTCGCATACTTGATATTTGTATGAGTTTGTGCTACATGTATATAAGAACTCATAACGAAATTTAATTGGATCAAAATCCCAACAATCAAATAACTTCCCCACCTATATTTTGACTCATTATTGTGTAAAATATTATGTAAATAATTATATACAGAAGCATTTTCCTATTTTGTACAACAAGTTGAATAGCAACGAAATACGAAAGATTTTGCTATTTGTACATGAAAATATTCATAATGAATTACAAAATATAATATTATGGAAAAAAATTAATTGAATAGAATGACACGTAACATTATATAATAGGATTATTCTTGGTGTACAGGAGCCCGATGTGGGACCCACCTCATAAAAAATTATAAACACCCCTATTGTGTGTGTTTTGGAGGTATCTGTGAAACCTTTTGTACGCCAACAATAATCCTATATAATACATTGTATAAATCTTGCAGTACATTGTACATATACCAAGATGCAGTATAAAATATCCAGAAGAAAGTTGTTTTTCTTTTGGTCACGCTATGGGTATACTGTCTTTTACATTGCGTTTTACACGATTACGTGGCAAGCAAATTCAAATTCAAATTGAACCGGCCCATTTAAAAAACCAACAACTGAAAACTTGAATCGGCCCAATAACAAAAACAACCATTCTCTTCGCTTCACTTCATTTTCCCCCAAATCAGAGAAGAGAACCCTAGGAGGAAAAACCTTCATTCGAAGTTGGGCACGCATCCATCTTAACCGGAGTAAGCATCGAATTGTCCAGAAAAAAACAGTGTCCCCCATTACTCTGGCGGAGTCTCGCAGCAACCCTTCACTTCCAATTTTTCCCAAATCACAGAAAACCATTGGATGCGAAAAATTTGTTCGAACTCCATCACTCCTCCATCTTGACAAAAGTAAGAAGCTTTTAATTGGGCAGTTTTCGTTTCACATTCCATCCTTCGCCTTCGACGGTATCTCGAAGTAAACTTTAAGTAAGCACAGTGTATTTTTGGTATTCTTTTTGCTCGATGTAACTGCTTTAGGAAAAGTACAATCATTGAAGATTATACAGTGGTTTGGGGTTGTTGGTTAATGTAGAGTATTATGTCATTTTTTCGTATGTAGTATGAACCCCGGTGTATGTCATAGTTGTCGCGAAAATTGCGGATTGCTTGAGAAAACGGCACTACCCATGGTGTAAAGTAGGCTTTGTGAAGTGCTTTGAGGTCAAGAAGGATATGAAGAACAAGGGAAAACGGTTCAATTGTTGCAGTGCTAACTGCAAATATTGGGAATGGGTCGAAAATGGGAAATCAAGTGGCGGGGAACCAAGCGGGGGATCAAGTAGCGGTACTATGAATTCAAATAATCATGCGGCAGTCAAAGAAGATGAACACTTGTCCCGCCAGTTCCATACTCACTGTCGCGTAACCGAAGACAAAATGATTGAGGTTCAATTGACCGTGACAATATGCAAGGCCAACGAAAGTGCGAAAGTGAATAAGAAAGAGATGGGACTGGCATGATTAGTCGTCATTTCACTTCATGCCACTTGTGATATGTAGCTTGTATTTTGTTAATTTAGTCTTGTTCTTCTGGTATATGTAGTTGGTGTTCAGTTGGGTGAATGTAATGTATGTCGAGGATGTTGGTATGGAAAATGAGTAATTGGCTTACTGTAATTGGCTGACGTAATATAGGAGAATGTAGTGTAGGATGTGGATGTCTGTAATGTATTTTCACTACTATCTGAGTAATGTCAATGAAGATTTCTCATATTAGCTGTGTGCACATTGGTTAATTGGGTGACTGCTTGGGTGCTTCTTGAGTTCAATAAGCATGTTGGACTTGAGAATGGTAACTGAGACATGATGTAAAGCATGTTGAACATTAAGAAAGTAACTTAACTTATACTTATGAACCCATCATTTAACGTTGGTTGCTAATAATTGAATAGTTTAGCAGCTCAATCAATTTCCATTGAAACAAAACACAACATAGAAGTATAAAAACCCATGAAACACAAATCAAACTCATCTAATAAAATCAACTGTATATTTGAATTTGTTTCAGCAGATACAACCAAAGCCTAAATGAACTAGATGCTTCAATTGTTAAACAAAAAGTACACAACATGCTTCCATTCCCTAAGTGATGATGCTGCTTCCATTGTTACACATGATGCTTCCTCACATGTTTGTGCCACTTTGGTGAGGTACAGGTGGATGATAGTACGGTATTACGTTTCCTAAAATAGTGATAATAAAAGTATTAAGGAAACTAGAGTACAACTTCAACAAAATTATAAAATGATTAACACATACCTTGATCATGTGCATGTACGATCGGTACAACATTTCCCATGCCACCTTGGTGAGGTTCAACTGGATAATAGTAAGGCACGGCATTCCGTTTTGGAAAATAATAAGAGTATTAAGGAAACTAGAGTACGACTTCGATGAGATACCAAAATGATTGACACATACCTTGATCATGTGCATGTATGATCGGCACAACACCTCCCACGCCACATTGGTGAGGTGCAACTAGATAATAGTAAGGTACTGCATCCCTACTAGAAAATAATAAGAGTATTAAGGAAGCTAGAGTACGACTTCATCGAGATACCAAAATGATTAACACATACCTTGATCATGTGTATGTACGATATGTGCAACACCTCCCAATTTACTTGGGCATGCCTTTCGTCCCCTTCGCGTACTCGGAGTCGGATGTGACTTCATAATCAATAGATAATTACTACTCATCCGCACCATAATTTAAAAAAAAAAAAAGCATTCCTCTATTTGTACCCCGTAATACCTTAGCTCTACTAGATGCTGTTTCTAAGGGGCTTTTGGTTCGAAGTTTTTTCGGGGCGCCTTTCCTCTTCGAGCATTTTGGGTCCTGTATACCTGCATCGCAATAAACCTTTCCAATCAATTCATCCTGAGCTTCCCGGAATTTTGAAATTGTATAAACTCTTTGAAACTGCTTCTCCAACTCATACTTCGTTGCAGATGGTACCATTTGTAAGTATAATTTAAAATCTGCTTGAAACTCTTTCTCTATTGTTCAACAAATTGTTTCAGCGACGTTTTCGAGTGCACATAACCATCGAAGAACGCATTCATACTCTCACTTCGCTGAGTAGTTGACATTCCCGCTCAGAAGATACTTTTTAAAAAATAAGGTATCCAATGTAATCCATTGACATACATTCCCGACAACCACTCATTATCATGTAAGGAATATATGTCCACCATCGCTCTCCAACCTTCTTCGAATTCGACAACAGTTTGAGAATCATGTACCTGTACGTTTTCCACAACATGAAATTATACCACAAGTGTACA
>CAIGRS010238581.1:0-17118 GCA_903798395.1 Fraxinus floribunda
GGAAAGTCGATTGGGGTGGTGGAGGTTAGGTGGGGTAATTATATTAAATTATAAATAAATATTTAATAATATATTTGATTTAATAATTCATTAATTATTAATTAAAAATTTAGAAAACCTGATTTGTGAATTTTCAAACGTGTTTTTGTATTTTTGAAAAGGTGTAAAGTAAACACCTTAAAAATGTATTGTTCCCATAAATTAACCTCCCAAGTCTATTTATTTATTTTAAAATTATAATGCCCTTAGGGTGATAATCAAGATTTAGTTCTATACGTTTTGGGCCCTACAGTGACCGACTTGTCTAGGGCTTGGGTTTTGCTGGGCTTTGAGTTCTAGGCATGCTGATCGTACGGGTTTCCTTGACAACCTTATCCCAACATAAGTTATGGGTCCAAGAATTGTTACAAGAATATAAAAAGTACCAAAAAAAAAATCACAAGAAATACAGGGGCACAATTGCAAAATTATTTATCATTTCCAAATATTTCCACCTCAAGGCATCTAATTTACCAAGGGTCCTAGAGTGGGCGTAAAGTTATATATAACGCTCTCTCTCTAAAACGTCTCTCTCTTCTTCCTCTCTCTCAAACTATCTACACAAAAAACTCAAATACAGTGTTTCAATACAAACTTTCGTCAGAGCTCCCTCCCATATATCTAAATCAAAATCAGTAAATTTAATTCATAATTAGCCCTAATGTAATCTCCCCCTTTCGTGAAATTGAATTTTATTAATTCTTGTTTTTCTTCAAAAATTCTCTTAATTTCGATCTCCATTCTTGACGTTGTTTCAGTTTTAGTCCCTCCCTAAACGACTTTGTTTTGTTGTTAATGGTACACTCTGTTACAGGTAAATATTTAATTTTCCAATCACGAGAAAAGGGAATTTCGTATTTCGTTTTGTTACAGTTTTATAGGGCTTTTTGCATGTGGTGGATTAGATCTCGAATGGTGTTAATTTTTTTTGTTGAATTGTTTACATGTTTGTTTTGTGGAAGTGTAAAGTGTAAATAACTTGGAAATTTGGGGGTTTTGCTTTCAAATGGCACAATGGAATGCTAATGAGTCAAAGTTTTCGAGTGCCCGGTTGTGTTAACAATTCTAAGCATTTAGAGGTTTGATCTTTTATTTTATTCCCTATCGGGTTTGAATTGCTTGCCTTTCTGCTTTTTGATCTTGATCTTGTGCGCAAATCTGGAAATAATTTTAATTTGTAAGCTGGTTTAATATTGGTTTTACAAAGCAGTTTTATGCTATACATACGCATAGATATGCACACGTTAGTTTTTATGAATTAAGTGATTGCATCACTTTACATTTCCTCTATTAATATAGCGAATGAGTTTTAAAATGTAGATTGATGAATGTGGTTAATGAGCCATTTCTATGACACTCTTTTACTTTGTGTATAAATTCTGTGAATAGATGAATGAGGTAAAAGTATTTTATTGAGACAATGAAAATGGAAAAAAAAAAATAAAAAAATCATTGGGTGGTGAGTAATCAATTTTTCTAGAATGTTCCATCTTTATGGATTTCAAGGACTTGGACAGCTGATATAAAAATGTTATTTTTAGTGAAACGTGGTTGATGTTGTGTTTATCAACATTAAATAGCAAAATTTAGTTTTGATGGCTGAGATGGTGCTGACATTGACTACAATCATGGGACAGGGGCCGCCCATGTTACTTATAATGAAATGGAAATTAATGGAAGGTGTTTGTCTTTGTTAACGTTGGCAGATAATCTCAGGCCCTCAGCAATATCGACAAAGCAGCCTTCTTTTTTCTTAATTCTGTTTTGAGTCCTCTAAATCAAATCCTAAAGTTTCCTGAATTTTGAGTTTTGACATATAAAATTAGGTTTTCACATCTTGTGGGATAAAAAATGAAGATAGTGATATAATTACTTTTTAACAGCTTCGAGATTCTGCAGGATATGGCTCTCCAGAAATATGTTCCTTCTGGCGACGCTCCTGTCAATATCAAGACATTGCGATTCTCCAGTAAGGAAAATGGAAAAGCCCCGTCTATAGTTCAGCAAAGAAGACCAACAGAAGCTGATGTGGACATTGACATCAGAGAGGTTTATTTTTTGATTATGCATTTCCTGTCAGCTGGACCATGTCACCGGACTTATGGGCAGTTTTGGAATGAACTTCTGGAGCATCAGCTTCTACCTAGAAGATATCACGCATGGTATTCACGTAGTGGAATGCAGAGTGGAGATGAAAATGACAATGGCTTGTCTTTCCCATTAAGTTATAATAAGCTGGTGGAAAGGTAAACTCTGTTACTTGTCACCAGGGTAGATACCCTTTATGGCTGTTTTCCCTTTGAGTTTAGCTTTCTATCTTTTGATTTTGGTTTACTGAGAGGTTCTATTTGGAAATTAAGTGATATATGGTCCAATTCAGTAGCCAGCTGTTTCGTACAAGTACCGCTGGTGGTCACATATGCATTTAGTCTGCTCCTGCCCTCGTAGTATTATTACATTACCACTGGTTGACCATGATTGCTAAAATTATGAGAGCAACAGTTTCCAATTTTTTTTAGTTGAAAGCATAAAAGAATTAAGGTTTCATACAGGACTTAAACTAGTGTTGGTTGAGCTTTTTTAATTGGTGGGGGGTTGAGCAGGATGAAAGAGCTTTGGAGATCTACTCTTCTTCTCTATCAAAGGGAATAAGGAAAAGGAAAACCTTGAACATAGGGTGAAAGATTTTAGATTTGGCTGACTTGCTGAGATATTTATATCAGTTTTCAACGGCTTTATTATTTCTCCTTTTATTTACTTAGAGTTCTTTTATTATCAGTTGACGGTTGCAATTGTGATTTTTGTACTTAGATATCCTCATATTGAAACGGATCACTTGGTAAAGCTTCTGAAGCAATTGATACTAAGTTCGGCTGATCCGTCACAAGGCTTGATTGATGGGAATGCGTTAAATGCATCTGCTGTCCCAACTCTCCTCGGAACTGGCTCTTTTTCACTTCTGGCTGGTACGTAACCATAATTCATGATATTAATTTTGGCTATTGTATATTTTTGTTCAATTATATTCTGATGCTATAATCTCCGCACTTAAGTCAATTGTATATTTATCTTTTCATTATACTGTTATCAGTTATCCTCGATACATCTAAAACAATTCTGGGTAATGGTGTGTGAATTAATCTGAACTTTCAAAGCGATACTTCTCCTTTTACTAACACTTGAAACTCAAAGCAGACTGAATGAAGAGTTTATGTTCTTATCCTGTCTCTGCTATTCATTATTTTTACTAGCTTTTTTTTGTCAACTCATATGCTCTCCATCTCCGTCTCAAAGGTGATCAAAATAAGAGGGATGGTCCAGTCAAACATCCCCCATGCCACATGCGCTGGCCTCACAGGCTAGCTGATCAAGTGCGTGGACTTAGTTTAAGGGAAATTGGTGGTGGATTTCCTAGGCATCATCGTGCCCCTTCTACTCGTGCCGCATGTTATGCCATTGCAAAGCCATCTACTATGGTACATAAGATGCAAAATATTAAAAGAGTCCGAGGGCACCGTAATGCTGTTTACTGCGGTATAATTTCACCTTCATTTCCCTTCTCTTTGTAGATTTGAAGTGAATAGGCATTTTTCATATTGAGATGATTTATGTCTTCTTTATCAAGAGAGAGGCTTACATATTAGAGCTGCATCTTTCTCATATAACTCAACATTTAATAGTTTCTTAATTTACTTGAAGCTTTTTAAATTTTCTGATAAAGTCCTGCATGATATCCAAGGTATGCCTTTTGAATGCTACTATGATTCCAGGCAGAATCCAATTAGATCTAAAGTGTGCACTTGGAAATGATTGCCTTCCCATGATATGATTAAGAATTTTTTCTTTCTTGTGTTTCCTCCGGTGAGTTTCATACTCAGTCTTAGTAATTGGAAAAATCGGTATGGTTGTTATTCTTCCCTCATCTTTTGGCCGTATTTTTTTGTTGTGACGATGGTCAAAGTGTCTAGAGTTTTCTATCATGCATTCTCGTGCTTGACTCCGCTCAGCCTCACAGTAGAATGATAGGTCAAACTTGAGTAAAGAAGTGAATTACTTGTAGAATATATTGATATGCAATAACTTTACCTCATAATCTAAAAGTTATGCGTGCCTGCAGCCATATTTGATCGATCTGGGAGATATGTTATCACTGGGTCAGATGATCGTCTTGTAAAGATTTGGTCAATGGAAACTGCATATTGCTTGGCCAGCTGCCGTGGACATGAAGTAAGTTAAAACAGTCAGTTAATATCCTCAAGGCACATTTATTTTTCCTTGCTCTCCTTAGGGTATTCAGTTTCATGCATCTTATGCTTCAAGGGTGACATTACTGACCTGGCTGTGAACTTCAACAACACTTTAGTGGCTTCTGCTTCAAATGACTGCATCATCCGAATTGTAAGAACCTTTTCAGTCAAAAGCGTAATTTTATTTGACATGGATCGGCCGTTTGACCATCCTCTTCATAAATGGCAGTGGCGCCTTCCTGATGGTTTACCAATTTCTGTATTGCGGGGTCATACCGGAGCTGTCACTGCTATTGCATTTAGTCCTAGACCAAATGCCGTTTATCAGCTTTTGTCGTAAGGCTTATTTTGAGTCATTATGTTTCTGAATTTTTTTTGTATGAGTTAGTGGTTTGTCTCTCACTAAACACATGCACAAACCCCGAGTGCGAACCAAGACCCTGTACTCCCAGTATAGCCCTCAATCTATGCACATCATATATTCCAAGATACAGAATCTTTGATCACAGTAAAATCATTTCTATGGGTATCCTATACCTTGCTGGTCTCTTCCGATTTCCAAGTCCCTTCGTGGTCTCATCCATAGTGAAGCCTGCTCACCACTGCCAACTCCTCCTAACCCAGAAACAGAACCACTAATTCAAGTATATCCTTGAGTATTACTTGCTTCTTTCACTATTCTTTGGATTGATGTTGATTTTCTTAGGCGCACCTGGTTATCATTACTGCATCAATCCCTTGTGTCATCTCATCTCCATTGTCTTGATGCTGCTCATACATATCAGAAATGAACTTTCCCATAATACATTATGCACGGCGAAACACTAAATACTTTAATGCACACGCTCAATTTTGGACATTTTTATAGCATTAACACATCTGCCATTCCTCCTACATATTGTCTTCCCCCAGGCTCAACAGTATCTCCTCTTTATTAGTCTTAGCTATCAGTAAGGCTTTTTGTCCTCTCTAATATTGCTTTCGTCTACCCAATTTGCATTGGTGGCATGCAGATTTTTGTATAGTTTTCAAGCATTGATGAAGTCAGAAGAAGAATTCTTGGCACTGCTCTGATGCTATTTTAATTACTTTGACCCTTTTCTGTTGTTTATTGTGTGGGCTAATTCATTTAACTGCTTACACCTCTTTCAATTCTATGGTATATGATTCCAAATAATCGCACTTCATTGGATAAATATTTTTCTGGATATTAGATTGAGAGCCTCTGATTTAATGGGGCTCTCTCCAGCTATTCTGCTTCAGTTCTCTTAATTTTCCCAGTATGCTTTTGGGCCTGATCAACAGAGCATGGATGTTTGTTAGAATGAGGCCCAAGCTATTCTGGAGAGGAAAGGATGTTGCATCCTCATCTAACAGATTTAAATCTGAACTGGATAATCACCAATCAATGTGTTCTATCATCTCTTCATTCCAATCCCACTCCTCCAAATTTTTCAGTTCCAATATTTCGTCATCCTCCAGTATTGAAGTCAAAACTTAAAAAGAATAATTTTGCCTCCTTTATAAGAATTTAAGCTTTTAAATGAGGTGGTTCAACATGGTATTAGATTTCACAGAAGTCTTTGATTTTAAGTCCTGCTGTCTTCTATTTATGAAAATAAATTATGTACCTGCAAAGCCTTTGGTGAAAAGTTGAATCCTGCCTGCATGTGAGGGGGAGATGACAAAATTTAATGAACAATTATGTTCCACTCTAACAGCTCAAGTTTTAGTTGATGTGATTCAACATCCTCAATTCACTACCCTGTCTGCTTTGCTGCTCGTCCTTTTCTCTGCCCACAAACCAAAATCCTTTCGCCAGATCTTTCGTGTCTCTTTGGTTCCTCTATTCTTAGCTTAAATACTTGTAGAAGTATACACCATGCGCAATCTTCCTTGCCTCCCAGTAATGCTTAACCCTAGCCATCCCCTTAGTTTTATTATGCCAACTTGGTGATTCAACATCAAAAGCATAGCCCAATGCTGACATTCAACTTTTCTAGTTGACATTTAGTCCATGAGGTCCTCTTAAATTCTGAACTGCTGTTTGATTAGGCATTTTCCTTATGGGCACTTCGAGCACCCAATTTATAAAAAGCCAGATCTATCCGTGTGTCCATGGTACATGTGAAACATTAACTGTCCCTTATATCATCAGCAACTTGCTGCTGTCCAGCTTAGACCTTTTTGTTAAGATTTTTTACTGTTGCTTTTAGAAAGAACCTACTATTTAATTTTGTCATGTTAATGTTTCTGCTGTAGGTCATCTGATGATGGAACTTGTCGTATTTGGGATGCTAGATATTCCCAGTTCAGTCCAAGAATATATGTACCAAAACCTTCAGATTCTGTCGCTGGTTGGATTTTTATACTACTCATTTTACTTCTAATTGAATTCTTTGTTACAATTTCATTTAGGAATCCTTTGAATATTTGTAGGGAGAAATAATGTTCCATCAACCAGCATGACTCAACAAAGTCATCAGATTTTCTGCTGTGCGTTCAATGCCAGTGGAACTGTTTTTGTCACTGGCAGCTCTGACACTCTTGCTAGGGTCAGTGAATTATTTCCTCTGAAGTTATATTATTAATTGGCATTATCCTTCTCTTCTGAGCAACACAAACAAAATCCTTCTGATTCACTTGTCTGCAAATTTAATGTTTTTCTGTTCTTACGGAAAGCTGTCTTCCAGGTTTGGAATGCTATTAAATCCACTGCTGATGACTCAGAGCAACCTAATCATGAGATGGATGTTTTAGCTGGGCATGAGAATGATGTAAATTATGTGCAGTTCAGGTTTGTCTGACCTGATACTTTTCCAACAGCTGATTTGCTGTCTCATTAATGTACTGATATAGCACCCTCCATGGTAATGCAGTGGCTGTGCAGTGGTATCCAGATCTTCTTCCTCTGATGCTCCGAAGGAAGACAATATCCCAAAGTTCAAAAACACGTGGTGTGTTTATATTTGCTGATAAAAGAAAGATTTTACTTAATGAGTCTCTTTATCTTTTTTTTTTTTTTTGGCAATATTGTTTCTTATTCCGCCTTCTATGTTAAAAGTATGGTTAGGTTATTTCTACCGGTATTTATTTAAGGAGTTTTATATGGCCCCTTAGAAAGAGGGAAAGAAACCCACAAAAATTAAGAGAAGTTTATGTGTTGTTGGTTTTCAGGTTCAACCATGACAATATAGTCACCTGCTCTCGTGATGGAAGTGCAATCATTTGGATACCAAGATCACGTAGATCACATGTGAGCATATACCCCTTTATATTGTAATGTATGGATAATTTATTTTTTTTTGTTAAAGTAGGTTTCTCCATGAGTCCAATGAAAATAATTCAGTGAATATAATGTAGTTCTTTATTTTTATTTTTTTTTGCATTTGGTCCTCACCTGCTTTTCAAGTTCTTTCCAGTTGAAATACCTTGGTTTTCTTATTTTAGGGAAAAGTTGGGCGATGGATACGAGCATATCATCTGAAAGTTCCACCACCGCCGATGCCTCCTCAACCTCCTCGAGGGGGGCCACGCCAGAGAATTCTTCCTACTCCTCGTGGTGTTAACATGATTGCGTGGAGTCTAGACAATCGTTTTGTCCTTGCAGCTATAATGGGTATGTGGCCTAGTTTGTGTGAATAATACACGAATAGTTTGTTGATATGTTTTGGTTTTTTATTTCAGATTTGAATTTCTGTTTTAAATAATACTGAAGCGATTATCTTTTTTCTTAAGTGTCATCTATTTCTGGTTTGGTTGTTCAGTTTATTTGTCATCTAATTTTTCTATTATTTCATTACCATAGTTTTGATGGGTGAATTTCTTGAGTTAGCTTTAGAGTACCTCTTCACGTTGAGTCTATCTTTCTGTCACTTTTTCTCACAGTTTTGATGGTTTAAGCTTATCTAGTTTTATTTTGTATAAACTATGAAGCTATTGGTTTAGTGAATCCAATTGTTCGGCTATACTATTATTGGGATGTCATTTCAGTGTGTTACTTGTGATTACCTGCTTTGCCTGCATAGTCAAAGCTAGAAATTTCTCTTTTTCTTATTGCATACTTGTTAGGCTTCTTTAGATATATTTCTTTGTGATTCTTTATTTGCAGATTGCGGAATATGCGTCTGGAATGCTGTTGATGGTAGCTTAGTTCACTCTCTCATTGGTCATACTGATTCTGTAAGTTATTTTGATCTTTTAGGAATACTGGTTATGACAATATCATATTATTGCTTATGGGTGCTTTTTTAATTTCAAATACATAACAAACAAATGTGGACTTGCATGCTGGAAATGATTCCAATGTTATTTTATTGCTTTGATGTAATTATCTTCCTAATTCAACAGATAACCACGGTCTATTTCTGCTCTGCAATAATACTTGCTATCATTCTGGATTACGCTGTTCTTAGTGGGAAAATAATGTAGCAAATTATCTTCGAACTTGTTTACTGTTGTTTTAATGAATTTATGAAATATTTTTTTTTCTTTAGTGCCCATAATTTCTGATAGTTTTCTTGTTGCGTCAAGCATCAGATATTTTCTAAGCTCCAAATAGAAAACTTGTGTATGAAGCAGAATACAATGAAGTTCGATACTAAACAAACTGCATTTCCATTTGGTTAACATTCGTTCTTTTAATTTCTCCCCCACTTTACATCCATATTGCTTTTATTTCTCTTTTTCCATACAAGTATTATTGAGGACATTAGCTGTATGAATGGAATGAGATCATCAGGTACTTACAAGTTGCGTCATTGTAAAGGGTTCCAGATTTTCTGGTAAAAAAGTATTTGATGCCATCTTCATCTTATCCAATGTTAAATATGTAAAAATCTAAAACCCATTCCTGCCTTGGCAGCTTGGTTTTGTTGGTTTATCTTCTCTGTTCCACCCCCTCCCACCCTTTTCTGAATTTCGGTTTTAGGCATTTCATTTGGTTTGTGCTATGATTTTCCACGCCACATTTGAGTTTTTTTACTATTTAACCTTTCCATGCAGTTTGGTATTGAGTGTGTGCTGTTGTTGAAAAGCTGTTCTGAAAGGGTCCTACTAGCTTTTCTATTAGGTCTTTCCTGGAATATAGGCTTTTGAAAAGGTCCTTGAAAATCTAACCAAACAAATTTCTTTATTTGTATCTTGTTCTTGATGTTGGTAAGGAGTTTCATGATATTCTAAAGTCCTTCCAAAGGCGAATCTAATATTTTGCAATGTGTTCAAGAATGTCTACCTACATAGATACCTATATTTGTAAGAATGTGTACCTGTTTAGTGTATGCAGTATATTTGTCCTTTCATCGGATAATGTTTTGAAATGTGTTCAAGATGGCAGTGAGAATATTTGTACATATGTATCTATCATATTTTTGATGTATAGATGGCATGATGACATCAGTTGCTGCTAACCTACTTGTCTGTCGGATATTTTCTTGAAATGTATTCTAGATGTATTTTGTACCTGAGGGGCTAGATATTAAGTAAACCTTTTTTGTAATACATTTTAAAATGCTGTTTGGCATGTTTCTATGGTTCAATTGATCATCGGATTCAAACATCTTTTCACTTTTAGTGCTTTCTTGCTCTAAAATAACTCTCCCTTACTTATTTTTGTTGCTTCATCTGTTACATGTAACTTAAGTGTGTTTGATACTATGTTATTTGATAACTTACCAAATAGTTATGATTTTTGCAGACTTATGTGCTCGATGTTCACCCTTTCAATCCTCGTATAGCCATGAGTGCTGGATATGATGGGAAAACGATAGTGTGGGATGTGAGATCATAGCCTTCTTGCTTGTTTTTTGTATTTATCAGATGCTTTTCTGTTTAGCTTTATGGATGTGTTATTCATTCATTCCTACTCATGCCTTACCTTTATCTCTATATGTCTAAAGATATGGGAAGGCACTCCAATTCGGACCTATGAAATTGGTCGATTTAAACTGGTTGATGGGAAGTTTTCTTCGTAAGTTCATCGTCTAATATTTAAGTTTCTCTCTTTCTTCTCTTACTGATCTGGCTTGTTACTTCTGTTTTTTTGGTTCAAACCCTTTTTAGAATGTGAGTTTCTTCCCTTTTTCCTTCAAATCATTGATGTGTAATTAATGAAACTTCAAATTAGTGGAAATCTCACAAACATTTTCTTTATCCCATGACCCATTGTGAGAAACCTTTTGAAGTACAATTTTATGTGATAGTACTATTTGATATTGTGACCTATGTACAAGTCCTGGAAGCACAATGAGTTAATGAAGTCACATCACAACTGTTTAAGGCTTCTTCATCTGATTAATGCGGATCAAGTGCAAAAGTTATCCCCGTTGGCTATGGTGATGGGCTGGGGAAGGTTTTAGGTTTCTTACACTCATTAAGATATGAGGGAAGTATTACTCGTCATTTGCTGGTGACTTTTATTTGTCAGAGGGGGGTAGGGGTAAAAGCTGTTTAGTTGAGAGGTTTTAAATTGAAGTTGTGGAATCTATCTTTGAAAATGTGCA
Organism: Fraxinus floribunda; assembly: GCA_903798395.1. NCBI lineage: Eukaryota > Viridiplantae > Streptophyta > Magnoliopsida > Lamiales > Oleaceae > Fraxinus > Fraxinus floribunda. Next base: position 10,787 of record CAIGRS010238581.1, read on the forward strand.
ACTTGAATGCTGGAAAATTTTTAAATACAATTCTTTATCATTTGACGACAACCGGATTTCCACTGTAAATGACAAGTAACTTGTATCCGCCTCTGAGCCGTCTCATGCCATATGCTGGTGCAATAGTGTGTCAGGCTGGGGAAGGTGATAAAGGTATAGTTAAGATGATTTAAATGACACTGAATGAGTGGAATTTAGCCTCAGTAACTTTGAACTAGAATGCCAGATAGTTTAAATCGAATTCTTTTTTCAATTTGATTACCATCACATTTACACTGTATAGTAACTTGAAGCTGCCTCTGAGTTTTCAACTATTGATGCTATTATGATTATCTTAACCATCCAGGGATGGGACGTCAATTATTCTTTCTGACGATGTCGGTCAGTTATATATATTGAATACTGGGCAAGGTGAATCTCAAAAGGATGCCAAATTTGACCAGGTATTTGGAAATCACCACCATAGAGTTGCACGTGTCATTTTAATTAACCAGTGATGTCACACTGCTCTTGTTGACAGTTTTTCTTAGGGGATTATCGTCCTCTCATTCAAGATACACATGGAAATGTCCTTGACCAGGTTACTTGTCTGTTTCTTACATTTCTATTCATTAGCTTTCTCTTCATTTATTACTTGTACGTCTTCTGCATGACTCATTTGAGTTATCATGTATTTATCGTTATACCTGCGATATTTTATTGATGTTCACCAGCAATGTATCCATATGTTGATAAATTCATACTGCACAATTTATTTGTTGTTGCAATAGATATACACAATTTAATTGTATGATATTCTTTTGGGAGTTTATGTTAATTGTTTTGCAACAAGGTCAATTACCCAGAGGAGAGATTTGATATAGTACTATCATCAACTTATTCAATGCAGACATGCTTCCTTTTTAAATCTTGACAAAAATGTAGTGTGTTTAGTTTATGCATTGGAATAACATTTTGAGTTATTGGTTTAGGAAACGCAACTTGCTCCTTACCGTAGGAACATGCAAGATCTCCTTTGTGATTCAGGTATGTTTCAATCTTCTACTCAAAATTTTATTATCTTTTTGTGATGCTATTTTTCAATGTTAATGCTTTCTTGCAACGTTCTCTCTCTGTCTCTCTCTGGCTGGGAAATGCCAGGCATGATTCCATACCCAGAGCCTTATCAAAGCATGTACCAGCAACGGCGGTTGGGAGCTCTTGGTATTGAGTGGCGTCCATCTTCTATAAGATTTGCTGTTGGTGTTGATTTCAGCGTGAACGACTATCAAATGCTTCCCATAGCAGATTTAGATATATTGATCGATCCACTTCCCGAGTTTGTGGATGCAATAGATTGGGAGCCAGAAATTGAGATACATAGCGAGGATAACGATTCAGAGTATAATGTTACAGAGGATTATTCATCTGGTGGTGAACGAGGAAGTTTAAGCTCCAATTCTGGCAATCCCGAGTGCAGTGCAGAAGACAGTGAGGTAGAGGAATCTCATAGAGACCACATTCGTAGGTCAAAGAGGAAGAAACAGAAGGCGGAGGTAGATTTCTTTTTCGTTGTCTCAGTTTTATTATTGATTCTGTTTTATATTGCTGAAACTTGGATTATTCTTTTCATTTCTCTTTGCCTTTTTCTATGTTTAGATCATGACATCTTCTGGGAGGCGTGTTAAGAGGAAGAATTTGGATGAGTTCGATGACAATTCATTTAGGAACAATCTTAATAAGAAATCAAGAAATGGACGAAAATCCTCAAGAAAAAAATCTTCATTGAAGTCTTTAAGGCCACAGAGAGCTGCTGCGCGGAATGCACTTCATCTGTTCTCCCGAATTACGGGAACATCTACAGAAGCAGAAGAAATAAATGGCTTCACTGGTGATTCATCAGGAAGTGAATCCACTCTGCAGGATTCAAGTTTTGAAAGTGAAGAATCTGACGTTTCTTTGCAAAATGAATGGCATGAACATTCAAAAGGGAAAGAAATATCCTTTGATCAGTCTGAGGATGCAGGTAAGCCTCATTCATGTACCGACTCTCCTTCAAATGCAGGGAGCAAGAGGAGATTAATCCTGAAGTTGCCGAATCGTGATTTCAGTAAATCCAAATGCGATAGCCATCCTGCTCTGGCAGGCTCATCGTCTTCTGCTCCTCGCAAAGTAGATGAAACCAATAGAAATTACTGCAAGGATGAGAGATACATTCCTGATCATGCAGAAGGTGATAGAAAGGAAAGAAGCAAGATTGGACAGCCTGCAAAAGCTGAACATCATTTCGACCTTCTTGAAGGATATAAAGATGGTTCAATTAGATGGGGAGGGGCCAAGGCTCGAACCTCAAAACGCTTGAGGATTGGAGAACCGATGCCATCTGAGATACCTGCTGGAACTAGTTCAGTTCTTGACGAACATATGAAGACAGGTATTTTCAATGGACATCCTATGTTTGGAAAGGAGAATGGAACAATTTCCCCTAGTTTAGGATTCCAAAATCAGGAAGCCAATATAGATGAAATTGTTAATCTAAATGAGCATTCTTATGAAACTATGCCCGAAAGTTTGAAAGGAGCAGAAAATGTCAAGAAACAGTTAGATGAGTGCAAGGATGATGATGAATTTCCAGTTCAGTTTAACGAGGTTGTTGACAGTATAACCACATTTGCTGCTCCCGACCTCGAGTTGAAAGATAGTGGAAGTCCAATTCCTACAAAATTAAGAATAAGATCCAGTACTCTTTCAAGGGATCATGAAAGCCTTGGGAAGATTGGTTTTGAGTCCCCATCAGAGGATTTTAGGAAAGATGCAGGTGATACATTATGTGGAAGTTTGAACTCTCAGCAGAATTTAGAATTACACGTTCCCGATCATGATGGCATTGGAGAACTGCGCTCAGTTATTCAAGAGCATGATAGTGTACCAGAATCAGAAGCTTTGGTCAGTTTACAAGACTCATTGAAGTTCGATTCGCCAAAAAGAATGTTTACTGCTGTTTATAGAAGGTCAAAATCTTCCCGAGGTAGGCACAACCCAGAAGTTGACAATGGAAGCTTAGAAACTTCTTCTAATGTTCCTATACATTATGATGGAGCTGAGACTGCAAATGAAGGTTTCCGTAGGGCCAGGTCCATTAGGTTGAGGTTGACTGCCCGTGATATCGATGTCCCGAACGGTGATTTAAAATTTAAGGAAGCCCACGATGATTCAGAATCATTAGATGTTGAAAAGGCTTCGGTGTCCAAAGATGAAGATAGTTCCTGTGAAGAATGGGGATCAGGTTCAAGGATTGCTGTTCGTCCAAGATCTACAAGAAATAGGAAAGACAGTTATTACATTCGTGAAACTAGTCCTCCAGATAGAAGGAAATCATGTCATTCTGGAAGAAGTTCTTGGTTATTGCTGTCCACACATGAGGAAGGCTCTCGATACATTCCCCAGAGAGGGGATGAAGTTGTGTATTTGAGACAGGTAATATACATTTTTATGCTGGACACTTTGTTTTCAATTTTGCTCTTTTATGTTTTATTCTCTGTTATTGGCTTCATCATTTCTCCAGGGCCATCAAGAGTATATGAGTTACCTTAACTTGAAAGACATGGGCCCTTGGAAAACAATTAAGGGAAACATCAGAGCTGTAGAATTTTGTAGAGTTGAAGACCTGGAATATTCAACACATCCAGGTTCGGGAGAGAGCTGCTGTAAAATGACAATTAACTTTGTAGATCCTTCTTCTGATGTGATGGGCAAATCATTTAAGTTGACACTCCCTGAAGTGACTGAATTTCCAGATTTCCTAGTTGAGAGAAGCAGGTACGATGCAGCTGTGCAAAGAAATTGGACCTCCCGAGATAAATGTCAAGTTTGGTGGAAAAATGCGGGCGAGGAAGATGGGAGTTGGTGGGAAGGCCGAATTTTAACTGTGAAGCCCAAATCTCTTGAATTTCCTGACAGTCCATGGGAAAGGTATGTCGTAAAGTACAAAAGTGACCCTGCTGAAACACATCAACATAGTCCTTGGGAACTTTATGATGCTGATACGCATTGGGAGCAGCCTCATATTGATGATGATATTAAAGAAAAGCTACTGCTTGCTCTTGCAAAGCTGGAGCAATCTGGAAATAAAGCCCAGGTAAAGAGACTTTATTAGGCTCTGAATTAACAGATAGAAAGAATTGGAAACCTGGATTCCTAAATCCTTTGACCTTTCTTTCCTGCAGGATTATTATGGGGTTAGCAAACTGAAACAAGTTGCACAGAAGACAAATTTTATTAACAGGTGCATATTTGCCCACCTTTACCTAACTTTCTTCGAACTTCTCTATCGTTCAGCTTAAGCAGTTAAGCTTTAAAGTACCGTAAAATTTAGTTTTACCGCAACTTTTTTAGAAGTTACTTTATTGGGGATGTTTTAGTTCCAAAACTTACCAAAAGTGTTTGTCCATCTTTAGTTTAGAAGTTAATTTTCAAGTTACCTTTTTTTTGGAACACGTTTGAACTTTTTTAGAAGTCACTTTTCGTGGGGTCTTTTAGTTCCGAAAGTTACTTTTATAGAAGGCTTTACTTGCCTTCCCTAAATTATATTTAGCCCCTGTTTGATAGAAATTATTTTGTAAAAATAATGTTTTGAATAGTGAATTTTTGGAGAATGTGTGGTTAAAAAGTAAGGAAAAATTTTGGGTTTACGTGCAAAATCTTTTATTGTGTGAATACGTGGTTAAAAATGAGTGTAGAAAAAAGAGTTTTGAAATGTTGGTTACCAAACATGGGCCTACTTTTTTTATATACCTATTCTGGTGATTGCTTCTAATAGAATCCAATTCTGTTATCCGCTGAATAGTCATTTTTTTTTATGTACTATACCGCCATTGCCTAGGTGGACCCCTATCTGTAGATTAGATAACCACAAGCATGTTTTGGAGTTGTTTATAATCGTTTACAAATTAGAGTTCAAGGATAGTATTTATGGTCCTACTGAAATATGTGGTTGAAAAGTGGTATGACTGATTATAAACAATTACATAGGTGCCAAACAAGGAAGTGTTGAAAATTGATTTTCATATTTTGCTGCATTAACTTTGCAGGTTCCCGGTACCTTTGTCTCTTGAAGTTATCCATTCTAGATTAGAGACTAACTACTACAGAAGTTTGGAGGCTATGAAACACGACATTGAAGTGATGCTATCTAATGCCATGTCATACTTTGGAAGAAATGCAGAAGTTTCCGCAAAAATGGAACGCTTGTCCAACTGGTTCAACCGGACGCTATCATCGTTGTAGTCGAGTCGAATACAATTTTGTAGAAAAATTAGATGGCCACCGAGCATCAATTAGCTCTTATGTAACTCTCCGTTTTAATTCGCTGATTCTTGTTCTTTTTATCCCCAAGTAGTAGTACTGGGTTTTCACAACATGAAGGTACAGGAGTAGCAAAATTAGCTGATCGCTGGTGAAAATCATCCAGCAGAAAATTCTTTGATGTACAGTTTTACATTTTGAAAATCAGCATCAATGGGAAAAAATGTTAATGGAAAGATGGGCTGTTACTGTATTTGCAAGTTCTGTTCGTCAGCATGTTTAGACGTTGAAGACTGCGCAAAAAGTGGAGATGTTCTTTCACAAGAAAAAACGTATCAAACAATTTTCACTTTGGGATATGAATAGGATGTTCTTAGGGCATGCATCGTATACACAAGCAACTGAGCAAGACTTGATAGAAGCGGAGTAGAGGACAATATTTTTTTTATTTTTTTTGGGTACTGTACTAATACATAGAAATAAAAATTGTGGAGATTACACAAAGGATTTTAAAGATTTAAGTGCAAAAATCAGATATAAAGTTTACTCACTCTATTCTGACTCATAAGCACATGGACGGCATCAGCAAGGACAAACGCAGACATTTTACATTATGAGACAATCAAACCCTGTACAAATCGAATACGTTATTTATGATTTTTGAATGATTCGTACTTGACTTGAGATAATATAGATTTACATTTAAAAAACATTTCTTTATTAACATTTGTTAATTATTTTCATCCATTTGATTTCGAAGACTCGTTTTATTAATATTTTGTTCATCATAAGAAAATGCATATTTACGTTTAAAAATCTTATAATATATTTGATGCAAACAATCAATTCAAATAATCGAAAAGGAAAAACATATGACCAATAATCAATCAAATAAACACAATTCGAAAAAAATAATCAAATTTGATATAATGAGTTCAGACACATTCCTTATACACAGTTTGATAGGGAAAAAAAATGCAAATTTAGGTTCTAATTACTTGAAAATTTGATTGGAAAGTGAAATTTTGTAGTAAATGTGATAATTTGTA
>CAIGRS010238611.1:0-23327 GCA_903798395.1 Fraxinus floribunda
TTGTTATTTTATTTATTAGAACTTTGTTTAGAAAACACAATTTGATTTGATCGTTAGTTACCAATTTAATTTAAATTGAAGTTAGGTTAGTTTAAAACTTTATAATAGATAGTAGTCTCTGTGGAAAATATTTGGACTTGATAAATTCACTTTATTACTTGTCACGATTCGTACACTTGCAGAATCTAACGAACTAAAAATGAAGGGTATACTTGCTCAACAAAAAATGTCTAGTCATTGAAGGAAAATATCTTGAAACGATGACTATTGAACAACAACTTGAGGCTGATGAGTTGGCCCGTACCTCTATAATTTTACATTTATCTGATGTTGTACTTAAAAAATTTGGATAATTATGAAATTACGAGGTTAACTAATTAAGTTTGACTTTACCTGTGGAATTATACAATTAACAAGCAACTAGACACTTTTAATTGTTTCTAGATGGTTAAACAAACGGTCCAATTATCCTTAGTTGAATTGCCACGGCTTGTAATAAGAAAACAATAAATAACACCAATACTAATGACAGAGAAACTCAACTGGGTAAAAATTTCGGGACCACTGTAGACAATATGGATTTACAATAAGATGCTGCCTAGCCAACTCCACTAGACTTTTCGATCTAATTTATGTAACCTCCAAGATCCGCTGAACACACCGGCTCCCGATCTTCGGCAATTTCAAGAACTCCCCGTTCTTGTGCTTTTTCTACGTTTGTAGTCCAATCTCTCTTAACCTCCAGTAGCCTCTGAAGTTCAATCGAGAAAGTACCTTCCTAAGGGTGTTTAGAAAGTAGGTGTTTTGGATTCAATGTTTTCCCCCAATCTGTGGTTGTATCAATACATGAAGAAGCTCTTGAATTTTCAAAGAATAATATGGAAGTGTTATAGAGAAAAGGTACAATGAACAACCACACCAAATTTTGTGCATAGGTTTGGATATTTATAGGAGATGGTAATTGGTTGAATGAGCCAGAAAAAATACTTCAAAATAGTAAATTACGGTTTTCCAAATTGACTTGTCGCTCGAGGAATAAGCTGGCGACAAGCAAGCAGCGAAAGGTGGGTGACAGTGTTTCTGTTTTTGTCGCTCGACCGCCAACTGGACGAGAAGTTAGCAAAAATGTGACGACGTGCTTCTCCTCTTTTCATGCTCGAACCTTATACCTCATAACCCAATTTATACAAATTGTACCATAGATCCTTGATTTTAACAATACTCTATAAATTAGTCCTTCTGTCCGCAGAATCGCCAACACTAAAAACATAATAAACTCCATGTTTGGCATTCTATGACAAAACTATACAATAAGTCAGTGAAAACCAAAAATAAAAATAAAAAAATCTAAACTATTCAAGTTTAATCAAACTGATGTCTCTTCCATTCCTTATTAAACCTGTTTCCTGGAATTCACAATTCAAATACCCACTGTAAAAGCACGTGATACAGTAAATATAGAAATTAAACACATGATACCAAAACTAGCTAAATTGAGACATAACACTAATATTAAATCCAAACATCAACAAAAACATTAGCATCACAAAAAATCAAAAAATCAACCAGCCAAACATTATAATATGGAATGCAATGAAATCAATTAATCTACCCCTAAATCAAAATTAAAAACAAAAATTAAATTTTACTTCACTTCCCTCATTTTACTAATTCAACAACAAAAATGTTTTACTTCTCTCTCCCCCATTTTGTCACAAATGATGAAAGGATAAATTTTTTTTTTTTAACAATAACATATAATCACTCGAAAATGCAGTCATTAGCATGCATAAGTATAATCAATGTACAGTAAACCTTCCCACATACTCAGTTCAAGTTAACATGGAGTAAATTATATAAATGACCCATGTGTGTAAAGTTTCATTAATCCTTTGTAAGTAGGACTCCGAAGCTTAATTTTGTAAGAAATAGCATGCTAAACATCATCGTCAATAAGTGTATTCCTCTATTTATGAAAGTCAAACAATGTAAGGCACATTAGCACCTATAAAGAAAAGCTCATTTATTTCTTTTCTCCCCTTGACTTTAAGCATATTTTATTTATACATCTTTTAATATTTTAAGCTCATTATTATTTTTCACATCTTAAGTATGGGTTCTTCTCTATTAAGCGTCTAAAATGACTCATGTAGCGAGCTTTATGTCGGTTAACCCAAGTTAGTTGACAATAGGCACTAGGTTATGAGAAATCCCACAGGCTTAATTGCTCGAGTCAAATAGGCTTCGAAGAAGAATATAAGATTTTGAGCTATTTATTATTTGGGATAAACTTGAGCTTAGGCCTAATAAATATGGTCAATTCATGTTCAAACTCACCTTACTAACATGTGACTGTCATCCCAAATATCACACACGCGATAATCTCACTAACAATATCATAGTGTGTGCAGTACAGATGGTACATGAAAACACATATACTAAGTACTCTATAATAACATAAGCCAGCAATGAAAATTATGTTACAATTCATCGATTAAACCCATGTTTGATTACAACAAATGGATTCAAGTATATTATATATTATGCTAGTAAAAACAATTTCCCACATTTTTATTTTTCATATTTCCATTTTTTTTAAAATTTGAAAGCACGAATGCACTAAGTACAAAAAAAAAAATGTCAAACACAAAAAAAATAAAAATAAAAGAATATCCATGAGTTTTCTACCTAGAAAACAAATAAACAAATATGAAGCATGCATAAATCAATGTCACACGATGATAAAGCACGAGCATGTACCAAAAATACATAATCAATTAGGTATGCAAATGCTTTTACCTTTAAGAGCACCGTAATCTATTTCAAGATCTTTCAGATAACTTTTCTTCACCCAAACTTGCCTAGTGACAGGAATATTCCCAGTCATCTGTGTCATTATCTTGGTCAATTTAATTACCTGATTAGTAAGGAAGTCAATCTGACCAAATCCTGATTCTTATTTCTATTTAAGTTCCGGTTTTTATTTTTGTTCTAGAAATGACAATATCTAGGCTTTACGTGTCCCAAATCACTGCAACGAAAACAAGTAGGAATAAACCTAAGACAAAAGATATGTGATCCTTGATATCTATTCCCAGGTAGCTAGTCATACACTGTCTAGTAGGTTTATGTCCTACATATTCCTTATTATTAGGTTCAGGGTTACGCACATGTTTAAGCTAGTCAGTACCAATGACAAATGTGGTCTTAGACGTACGAGCAATATCATTATCATTTTTATTGTATCCCAATGTTATCTAGCTTCTTAGAACCACTAGAAAAGGCAAGAAGTTGAACTTCCAATACTCTAGATCGCTCATAAGATTTTTAACCTGGATTTCTAAGGTCTTATTTTCAACTGTCAGCTCATTAGCTCTCATATAGGTCTTCTCAAGCTCACTAGTGAGATTCATAACCTAAATATCTAAAGATTCATTCATGAATTTCAACTCACTCAAGGTTGAGGTAGATTCCTGAATGTACCCTACGAGTTTCTCATTTTTCGACTCAAGTTTCATAACTCTCGTACTTAAGGCTTTATTTTTAGTTATAATCTTAATGCTCTCCTCATAGATTCTATCACAAATCTCATAAATATCTCCCTCATTATCATAATTGTCCTCACTATTAGAATCTTCTTTTGAATTCTAATCACTAACATTCTCGATCTTCTTACTCCCCTTATCAGATTCATTCATAATTCTAGTAGTAAAGGCAATATATATTCCACTTTTCCCACAAGTGGATTTCTCACTTTGATTGTTTGAGTTAGACTCGTCAACGGTGAGAGTAACATTAATAGCCTTTTTCCAAATTTCACCTACTGCTAGGGCACTCATTCCTAACGTGGCTAAAACCTCGACAATTATGGTATCTCACAGATTTAGAACTCTTTCTAGACTTGCTTGGACCACTTCTGTGCTTCTCTTAAGGTTTTTGTTTATTCCTAAACATTTTTTTGGAATTTTTTTAGCAAAGTATGCTAACTCATCTTCTGTAGGAGAATCTGAATTTGAGGACTCTCTATGACTATTCATTACAGTTTTTAAGGCCATTGACTTATCGTTTGTGGGTTTAGCTAATGTCGGCTCATAAGTTTGGAGAGATCTAACCAACTCTTCAATCTGAATTAAATCTATGTCCTTGCTCTCCTCTATAGTCGTGACTTTAGGCCTACAGCTTTCAGGTAAGGATCTAAGAATTTTTCTTACAGTTTTAGGCTCCGGGATTCTCTCAATCTTCAATCTTAATTGAATCTAAGTGCTTGCTCTCCTTTATAGCCTTAACTTTAGGCCTAAACCTTTCAGGTAAGGATCTAAGAATTTTTCTTACAATTTTAGGCTCCGAGATTCTCACCTAGGTTGAAATTAGAATTCACTATGCTATTTAAACTCACATAAAACTCATCAAAATTTTTATTATCTTTCATCATAATCACTTCAAACCTAGTGGTCAGCATTTGCAATTTCTCTTGGTACCTTTGAAAATAACTAAGGAACCCTATATTACTTTCAAAAAATCATTTTCAATCCTGCCTTGCAGGCCTATGTCATCTAGATTACCCATAGAAATCAAGTTTCTATTCAAGTTAGGAACATACCTTACCCTTTCTAGATTAAATGTATATCCATTTTAAAATTTCAAAGTTACACTACCAATTCCTACAAACTACATTGTTGCCCATAACCACCTCTTCACCATCAAGATCCTTATAGTTCTCCAACCAAGGTCTTCTAGAGGTCATAAAGAAAGTCAACCCTGAATCCAGAATCAATTCACAATTCTGATATCTATTGTCTGCATAATTTGCACTATTCAGATTAGAGATAGGTTCTGTCACCACATAAACATCAATAATCTCTCATCTAGGGGTTCAACTACATTCTCCTCATCAACTTTCATCTCTCTTTGTACATTCTTTTTTGTATAATAATCTTTTATAAAGTGTCTTGTCTTCCCACATCCATAACACTTCTTATTTCTACTTTTAGGCTTTGATCTAAACCTCCATTTTCCCTTCTTCTTAGAGTTATTGTTCCCTTGATTACTCTGACCATTTCCTTGCCTAGAAATAGACCTCCCTCTTATATATAAACTCTCAAATTCCTTCCCAGTCCTATCAACCTTAAGCTCTAATTCCTTACTTCTTAAAGAATTAATCACTATTTCAGGAGTTAGGTATCTCTACCATAATTAATAGTAAATTTAACATCCTTATATGCATTAGATATAACATTTAGAAGGATAACAACTTTATATTCTTCAAAAACTTTATCCCCAACATTAGTAATATCTTGAACTAACTTATGAAAAGTATCAAGATTATCGTCTAAATCCTTAGACACATCAATCTTAAAGCTAAAGAACATTTCTAGAAGGAAGAGTTTATCAGGTAGACTTTTAGCCAAGTATTGTTCTACTAATTTGTCCCACAAAGTCTTAGCATTATCGAGTTTTCCTATTTTTCTCAACACTTGATCAGACTAATGAAGAATTATAGAGATATATGTTAGTTCATCAGATTTAAGTTTTTTATCATCAGTCATAGTAGTAGGAAATTTTCTAGTTATAACCTTAAAAATTTCCTGTTGAACTAAGACTCATTTCATTTTTTGCTATCAATGGGGAAATCCCATTTTCTATTAAAAACTCCAAGTTCAAACGTAATAGTTGTCATTTGAAGTTTTTAATCAACACAAGGAAAAGATTTGAGGTCACGGTTTAACAGAAAGGCAAAAAAAGATATTCCAGAGCAATAGAATGCCACACTAATCCTCAATGTCACACAAAAAAATAGAAATGAAGTATCATTAAATTCAACAAACTAATAACACGATGAAACACGTGAAAAAAAAACCAACAGTGATTATAAGCAGACTAATATTCACAGTGAAGTACAGAATCAACAAAGATATTAAACAAACCAATAATCATAGTAAAGCACCAAATGTGCTATAGTAATATTAACCAGATTAATATAGGGAGTTCCTCGAATTTCTGCATGTTAGAATTCACCAGGATTTCGTGAGATTCATGACCCCAGGTCAAGGTACAATTTGTAATCACGAGAAATAGAAGAAATAACAAGTAGGAAATGGGGTTAATTTCAATATTAAGGATAAAAATAATAGGAAATTAAAAAGTTATGAATTTTTAACCAAACAACTTTGAAGAAACACCACCAAAATTCCCAAGGGTTCAGCAGAACAACCAGCTCGAAGCCAAGGATTGAAGAGCGTTCACCAAGAACCAGTCAATAATCACTAAAGAGCCATCTTCCCTTTAAGAAATCACCAAAAGAAACCAAGACTCAAAAAAATATAAATCTAGTGTTTCACCGTAAATCCTGAGAAGATCCAATTGTGAAAAAAAATTTCATACCAGAACCACAATCGAAGGACCAGAGAGTCACCAAGAAGACTCTGATACCACTTGTAGAGTCAAAACACAAAAAATCTCACAAACACGAAGAACACCCAAAGTTCATTAACTCCAAGAGATCGATTATCGCATAGGGTACAGAATGAACATTATACCCTTCTATACAAAAGAACAGTCACAAAGACCCAAAACCCTAAAGAATTGAACACAGTAGCTACTCGATGGAACCAAGATCAAACAACTCAAAACCCTCGATCGAAGACTCACTAAGAATCAAATCACAAAGATTTATGAACAACATCAGAAGTTTTGATCGGTACACAAAGAATCAAAAAGAGGGACTGAAGAGATGAAAAACACAGAGAACCTAGAAGCTTCATACAAAGAAAGCAGAATGAATAATGCGAATAAAGCGACTATTCAAGCCCCTTAAATACACAAATCCATCACCGTAGTCAATGGTCCAGAGCAGCACATGTGTCTTATTGGGTCGAGTATTGGGCTAGTTTCATTGTGTTATCGGGCAGTGGCTAAAAAAACTAATTCCAACAAATGGGCTAAGCCCAATTTCATCATTGCCCAGTGGGCTGGATGGATTATCAAATAAATGGCATCACAACCCATCAATAACTTGGATAATTTTAATAAACTGGTCCAAGATATTATTGTGTGTGGTAAAAAACTCTCTGAAGAATACAATGTTGTGATTTTATTAAATGCTATCCCTAAAAATTACATAGGTTAAAAATGCTATCTAGTATGGAAACGATAAGTTGACCTCTGAAATTGTTATTAATTCTTTAAAAAGTTAATAATTAGAGCCTCTAGATTTTGGAAATACTAAAAATTTAATGGTAAGAGGCAAAACTCAAAACAGACGGAATAAAGATCAAGAATACAAAAGTAATAGTTCTGGAGGCTTTAATAATCAAAAGAAGAAAAATAAAGGTAGACTAGATTTTGAAAAATAAGATTTTGTTCGTCATTATCTAGTATAGAAACGATAAGTTGACCTCTGAAATTGTTATTAATTCTTTAAAAAGTTAATAATTAGAGCCTCTAGATTTTGGAAATACTAAAAATTTAATGGTAAGAGGCAAAACTCAAAACAGACGGAATAAAGATCAAGAATACAAAAGTAATAGTTCTGGAGGCTTTAATAATCAAAAGAAGAAAAATAAAGGTAGACTAGATTTTGAAAAATAAGATTTTGTTCGTCATTATCTAGTATAGAAACGATAAGTTGACCTCTGAAATTGTTATTAATTCTTTAAAAAGTTAATAATTAGAGCCTCTAGATTTTGGAAATACTAAAAATTTAATGGTAAGAGGCAAAACTCAAAACAGACGGAATAAAGATCAAGAATACAAAAGTAATAGTTCTGGAGGCTTTAATAATCAAAAGAAGAAAAATAAAGGTAGACTAGATTTTGAAAAATAAGATTTTGTTCGTCATTATCTAGTATAGAAACGATAAGTTGACCTCTGAAATTGTTATTAATTCTTTAAAAAGTTAATAATTAGAGCCTCTAGATTTTGGAAATACTAAAAATTTAATGGTAAGAGGCAAAACTCAAAACAGACGGAATAAAGATCAAGAATACAAAAGTAATAGTTCTGGAGGCTTTAATAATCAAAAGAAGAAAAATAAAGGTAGACTAGATTTTGAAAAATAAGATTTTGTTCGTCATTATCTGCACTTTGACACTGGGGTTCAGAATGAGTCGAATAAGATTTGGGTTTTCTGGAATGTGGGTACTACCGTTACTATTATTGATGATCATACCCAGTTCCTACACTATTAGAGAAGAAGAGAGTGAGTCAACTGATGCTGAGACCCTTATGGATGATGAAATAGCTTATTTCGTTAAAATTTCAGAAAGTGATAAGGAATAGGAGAAAGCCTCAATACCAGAAAAATGATGTCCCTAATAAATTCTCGAAAGATAAGCATTAGAAGAAAAGCCCTAGTAATTCTAATAAGAAAACCCAGTCTGTTACATGTCATGAGTGTCAGGATTTTGGTCACTATAAGAATGAATGTCCTCACTTGAAGAAGAATTTGAATAAAGGTAGGCGTAAGGCATTAGCAGTGACCTTAAGTAAGGATGAATCATATTTGAGTGCTCAGAGTGATATCTCTGGTGGTGAGGATGAACAAAATTTTATGGCCTTCACATCTATAGCTAGATTGAATCTGATAAAGAAAGTGAAACGGTGGAAAATGATGAACAAAGTGAAAAATCTGAGGAAGATTCTGATGATGAGACCTATATTCATGAGTCTTATCGTGAGTTATTTGAAGACCAATATTCATGAGTCTTATTGTGAGTTATTTGAGGAGAGACTTAAAATTAAGAAGGTCAAATAAAGTTGTTCTGAAAAAAAGTTAATGAGCTTGAAAGAGAGAGAGAAAAAAACTCATAGTTGACCTTCAGGACTCTATCAAAAATTTGAGTGAGTTGAAACTTGTTATTGAGAACTTAGAAGCCAAAGTTACATCATTAATTCTAAGTTCTCATTAACAAGTGATTTTGAAAAATCTAACACACGTCTTTGTTCATTTATGAATGGTACGCAAAAACTAGTTAATTTGCTAGAGATGAACAAGCCGGTTGGAAATAGGCATGGTCTGGGTTACATTCAAAATGGTAATACTACTGCTAGTACATCCAAGACCACGTTCGCCCCAACCACCAACAAAGCTCATAATTGCAAGAATGTCATATGATCGAGACGTACAAGACAACGCAGGGTCAATCATCCTATAAATCAGCAACAACCTCTGAGTTGGCTTGAACATAGGTTTATTACCACCTGCCAACATTGTGGTACGCTGAGACACACAAGACCTAGGTGTCACAAATTCACAACTAGAAGTAAAAGTCAGGATACCTCTAGCAAGGTTACCTTCCTCACAAATCAAGTTAGCCATTTAACTTAGATGATGACTCAATTAAATAAAATCACTTCTACTTCTAAGAAGGTTTGGATTAAGAAGAGTGACCTGAAAGGTCGTGAGATTGATCATGCTCTCAAAGGTAAGAGCATCCATGTACTTCTTTGATTAGGTACTTAGGTGCATGCATGCGCAGTTCATTAAATCCATTCAGTTTTGCATGTATCTCATTTGTTTTTGTTTTGCTTTAATTTTTGTTTGTTTTATTAAAGATTTTGATTTTTTTTTTAAATGGGGTTCTTAATTTTACTATACATTTCATGGTGATCTTAAACACAGCATTTGTGACCGAGTAAGCATTCATCTGATCTGTAATATTTTTTCCATTACTTGGTTAGGTTTTATATGGAGTGCTGAGTATATTTTAGTCATGTACCATCTGCACAGCACACAGTGTGATCTTGTAAATGAGTCTAGACCGCATGTGTGAGATTTGGAATTGTCGTCATATGTTGATAAGGTGACCTTGAACGTGAATTGACCTTCATTTAGATGACTTAAACTCACATATAGTCCCCCTATAATAAAATAAATAAATAAAGGTTGGTTTATCTTATACTCTTTTTCAAAGCCTATTTGACTCGAGTAATTCAGCTTGAGAAGTATCTCATAACCCGTGACTAGCATAAAGCTCGTTACATGGGTAATTTTAATCGCTTAATGGACAAGAGTCTGAACATAAGATATAATATTTGAGAAAAAAATACATAAAAAATATATGCTCAAATTTTGTGGGGACAAAAGAAAATATACGTGTAATTGAGTTCATTTTAAGGTCATAATAATCTTATGGGTTTGATTTTCATTAGTAAGGGAAAATACTTATTTAAAAGTGATGTTCGTACGTCCTTCTCACAAATATAAGGTTTGGAGTCATGGTCACGAGAAAATAGTATCACTAAGCACATGTGAGTCACTATACACTTCACTCCATTTGAACTTGAGTTGAGCACGTGGGAAATTTTTTTATTGATAATGCATTACTTGTGAACACATACATTTTTTAGTTCATTTGTATGTCAGAGACGTGATTTTTTAAAAAGGGGGTGGGGGTGGGGGGGCTATTTTTCAAAAAAAAAAATTAGTGCTATTTGTGTCAAAACTTTTTCGCCCGCTTATCATTGAGCGACGCTCAAGCGATAATAGCAGAGGTTGTCTCGCTCGAGCAACAACTCGTATGTTTGAATTTAACATTCCTTTTCTAGCATTCTTTTTTAAATTTCATTTCCTTCTCATCTTTACTTCAAAATTCGACACACCCATTTCAAAATTGTGTAATTACCAATCAAGTGATCATCAAGATTCAATTTTTAGATTGAATCTCCACACAAATTCATCAAATTTCCCAAATTTTCGAGGTAAATGGCGAAAACCTTTGTTTTTTTTTTTTAATATATATTTTCACATTTTTTGGGATTTTGGCGTTCTTTACTTCATTTTCATCAATTGCACTTCGTACTTGGACTAATTACATGTAGTTTCATCTTGCATTTTATCTTTTGGGTGATTTTCTTCATGTGGCATTTTTTTCGAATTTTTGGGCATTTTTTATTGAGATTTTGTTTGCTTTGTTGATGATGGGATAGTATTACTAGGATAGATTGTGTGTGTTGAATGTGGTGGTTTTCCCGTATGTTGGAGCTTGGGTTTCATGGTAATTCGTGTCGCACACCACATGTTCGAAGAAGCTACTCTATGTCGTTTTCTTTTTTTCTTCTTCTTCATTTTTATGGTCGATACACCTCCACATACTTGAACATTGTTTGGATGTTTAATGGTCGTTGTTATGTCCATTCTATCGCTTGTTCATATTGGCACTTGGTCTAATTACATGTAACTTCATCTTGCATTTTATCTTTTGCGTGAATTTTTCTTCATGTGACATTTTTTTCGAATTTTTGGGCATTTTTTATTGAGGTTTTGTTTGCTTTGTTGATGATGGGATAGTATTACTAGGATAGCTTTTGTGTATGATGAATGAGGTGGTTTTCCCGTAAGTTGGAGCTTGGGTTTCATAGTAATTCGTGTCGCACACCACATGTTCGAAGAAATTGCTCTATGTCGTTTTCTATTTTTTTTTCTTCTTCATTTTTATGGTCGATACACCTCCACACACTTTAACATTGTTTGGATGTTCAATGGTCGTTGTTATGTCCATTCTATCGCTTGTTCATATTGGCGCCGCGACATAACGTCACGTCACCGCGACATGACATCATGGCACACGTTACGTCATCGTGGCACCCATCAAGGAACACGTTAGTGCATCACATCAGAATGTCAAGGCACCACATCACGACACCAAGGATCTACGTCCGGGTGTCACAACACCATGTTATCTCCATCCATGCATTGCATAATTTCTCTGTTGGTAGTTCTCTAGTGTTAGTTTGCATTGATTTGCATACACATGGTTAGGTTGTGTGTTTAGTGTGGGGTTTGCGTCATTTTAGTTTTCATTTCACTTGCATTATAGAATTTCATTCGAAAGTGTCGTCTGTTGCATTATTTAACTTGTGTGTCTAATCTACTACTTAGATGCCCCCTAAGCGAGCATGGACGACTGCTCTAGTGTGTCCACATCCTACAATCGATCACGGTTCAAATCCGCTACTGCCCATGAGGTGTTCGAGACCCAGTTCGTGTTACGCCCAGTGCTAGTGGAGCAAGAGGTAGTCTTATCTGACCTTTTTCCCGACCTAGCTATCGTTTTCACTTCTCGGGGTTGAGATCCTTTACTCGTAGATTTAACGTCTTATCCTAATCTTTTTGTTCACGAGATTTATGCTAACATTCACGACGTTAGCTGCTCTAATTTTCGGATATTTCTTAGGGGAAGACGATTAAGATCACTCTCGATGTTGTGTCGAGTATAGCCCATATTCATCGGTTCGTTCACCCTTTGTTTCCATATCTATCACCTAATATCCTTCCGACAGACTCTTTTGTCTGTTCGACGGTGTTAACACACCGTTGGAAGGATGTCCTAGTGCGATCCGCACTTGTTCTCTTTCCAACATCTGTTACGTATTATGTGCACGAATTTGTGGCATGTCTCCCATACTTCTTCTTTACCTATGGAGAGGCTCGATTTTTGTACGTCAAATAATGCAATAGACGACACTTTTTCATTTTTATGATCGATACACACCTCCACACACTTGAAATTGTTTGAATGTTCAATGGTCATTATGTCCATCCTATCACTTGTTCATATTAGTGTCACGTCACGTGGCATGGCATCACGACACACGTCACGTTACCGTGGTACATGCCAAAGTACACATTAGGGCATCACGTCACAATGTCAAGGTACCACATCACGACACCAAGGCTCTATGTCCTGGTGTCATGACACCATGTCATCTCCGTTCATGCATTGCACAATTTCTCTGTTGGTAGTTCTCTAGTGTTGGTTTGTATCTATTTTCATACACATGGTTAGGTTATGTGGTTAGTGTCGGGTTTGCATCATTTTAGTTTTCATTTCACCTGTATTATAGAATTTCATTCGAAAGTGTCGTCTGTTGCATTATTTAACTTGTGTGTCTGATCTACTACTTAGATGCTGCCTAAGTGAGCACGGACATCTAGTACATCCACGTCCTATAGTCGATCATGGTTCATATTTGCTACTGTCCAAGAGGTGTTCGGGGACCCAGTTCTCGTTACGTCCAGTGCTAGTGGAGCGAGAGGTAGTCTTATCTAACCTTTTTCCCGACCTAGTTGCCATTTTCACTTCTCAAGGTTGAGATCCTTTACTCGTAGATTTAACGTCTCCTCCTAGTCTTTTTGTTCACGAGTTTTATGCTAGCAATATTCCTCATGTCATTCACTCTTTATTTTCCATATCTATCACCTAATACCTTTCTGACGGACTCTCTTGTCCATTCGATGGTGTTCAACACACCGTTGGAAGGAGGTCCTAGTGTGATCTGCACTGGTTCTCTTCCTACTGATTGACAGATTCTATTGTGCATTGTGTGCACGAATTTGTGGTATGTCTCTCATACTTCTTATCTACATATGAAGAAGGCTCGATTTTTGTACGCCTTATTGCATGACAATTCCATTGATCTATCCTTGTTTATATGCCAGCAGATTTACGTTCTTGGCATGTCACGGGGACCAGGATGGGACTTCTTTATGTTTGCCTTATTTATTGCATTGTGATTGTACTTGGTGTTAGTTTTCTGAATGGCGTTCCTAGGAGGGTTTATCAGCCGATTGGCCACACTACTATTTTTCATAGTAGGTCTCATGCTTCTTCTGAGCCAACTGAGCTAATTGATCCTACTGTGCCTGCTGATCCTTTTGATGACCTTATTTCTATTGATCCCTTTTATTTTTCTCCTTCTACTAACATCCCCTCGACATCTACTCCTGCTCATCCACCTACAGAGTCTATTCCACCATTTGCATATGTTTCCATTGACCTATCTATTGCACTTATGGGATAGACGATCGTGCTCGTATGATGGTAGAGATTACACATCTGAGAGCTACAGTTGATCGACACACTATCGAGTTTACTCTGCTTCATGGTGCTGTTGGATATCTTCAGTGAGGGCTGCGATGGATTCGTTGCAATTGGGATGATGGTACAACCTCTGATGAGAGGACTGATACTGATGAGACTGATGATGCAGCAAAGTTGCTAGGTTGCCCGTTGTCATTTTGTGACAAAAGGGGGGGAGTAGTTTATTTTTATGATGGAGTATATATTTTTGACTTTACATATTGTATTTAAAAATTTGACTCAAATGCATTAAATGATAATTTCAGTATTGCTAAATTAAGTTTTGATATTTTGTAGTATCAATAATCTAAAACTTTTGATTTTGATTATATGATACAATATATATTCAGTTTTACTAGATTAAGTTTTTGATGTTTTGTAGTATCAATGTTTCGTTTTGGTATGTTGGGTTGAATTGATATTACGCCTTAATTTAGCATATGTTATGAAACTGAAATGATGTGTTATGAGATATAACTGTTTGAATTGTTTTTACACTTATTACTGTTTCACGTGCTTTTACACTGGGTATTGAATTGTTTGTTTCAGGAAACGGGTTTACAAAGAAAAATGAAAAAGCACAGTTCAGTCAAGACAGTTGATTTGATGGTAGTAGGTGTTTTGAGTCTGTTTTGTCTTACTACCATGACTTTGAATTGTATTTTTGTCATAGAATGCCAAAGGGTGAGCTTATTAGGTTTTTTGATGTAATTGGCAAGTCCGTGAATAAAATAAACTTAAATTTATATGTTGTAAAAGTCAAGAAGTAAGTTGCAAATAGTATAAATTGAGTTGTATTAGGTCTAGGATTTGAGAATGGAAAAAGAAGGAAAAACAGCTTCGCAATTTTGCTAGACTATCGCTATGACTTGGCTCGAGCGACATAAACAGTAACATTGTTGCTTCGCTCGAGCGACGGGTTTTCCCGAAAAACTTTAATTCGCATTTTTAAGGCTTTTTGTCCGGCCCATTCAATTCCTAAACCTAAATATAAATACTAAACACCTCTGAACGATTTTCATTAGGTTGACCATTGAAGAAAACTCATATTGCTTATCATCATCTTGTTCCAATTCATCTATAAGCTTTCAACCTTCAAAGTGTGAATTGTTCTTAGCATTGAAGACATCAAAACCACAAAATCCAAATGCTAAATTCTTACTTCCTACATATCTGTTAGAGTGCTGAAGATCAATGGAATGTGGCTAGAGTTTCAGTTGTTGGAGAACGTGGAGTTCTTCGTTGATCTATAGGAGATAAATGAATTCATAAAGTCGGGAATTGTTGCAGGAGCACACAATCCATATGGGTTTTGAAGACTGCAGCTGGGAGTTGGTGCAGAAACACGCAATCAAGAAGAGCTGTGAGAATTACAGTTAGGAGGTCAGAAAGTACTAGTGGTAGTCGCGTCTGACGAACTGTAAGTTTAAAATTCGTTTATAGTAGATTTTTAACTAGCATAGTGCCTAGAGTTTTTATCCAGTTGGGATTTCTCCGTGATCATTCCTTGTGTTTATTTATTGCTTTCATAACTGCGGTAAGCACATATTCACCCCCCTCCCCCCGGTGTAGTTTGGGTCGAATCTAGTTATTTCAAAATCTTTTCTCTTGTTGTTAAGTACGCCACTATAAGAGCAATGTTAGCTTTAGTAGCTCATTTTGATTGGAACTTTAAATAATTTGATGTAAAAACTGCATTCTTGCATAGAGATTTAAATGAAAAGGTTTATGTGAACCAATCCGTTGGGATTTATTGAAAGATAGAAATCTAATTTTGATTGTCTCTTGAAGAAATCCTTATATGATTTGAAGCAATTTCTCAGACAATGGTACAAAAGATTTGATATATTTGTGTTGATTTTAAATATTAAAAAAAATTATGATTATTGTTTAATTACAAATATGAATCTGGTAAGTCTTCCACTATTTACTTACTACTCTATGTTGATGATATGTTACTTATAAGTACTTGCAAGAAATCAATTGATAAAATAAAAGGAGCCTTATTTTAAATTTGACGTGAATGACTTGGAAATGCCAAAAGGATTCTAGGTATGTAAATAATCAGAAATAGGCCTAAATCTGAATTGAGATTGATCCAAACTGCTTATGTTTTAATTTTAAGAATTTTGCTATGATTGATGCTAAGTCTGTGAGTAGACCTTTAACAAATCACTTTATTTGAAGTAAAGAGGAATGCCCTGAAACTGATGAAGATTTTAAACATATGGAAAAAGTTTCATATGCACTGAGCTGTAGGATCCCTGATATAGGCTATGATATGTACGACCTAGCTCACTCTATAGGAGTTCTCAGTAGATATATTTCTAACCGTGTTGAGATACATTGGGAATCATTAAAATGGACTTTAAGATACTTTAAAGGATCCTTAGACTTAGGGATTTACTTTCGAATATAGTAGTAAAGGAATAGAATTCAAAGGACATGTTGATGTGATTATGCTAGTGACAAGGACAATTGGAAATTTGTTACTTCATATGTTTTTACTATTTGTAATGGTTGTGTGAGCTGGAAATCACAGTTGCAACATATTGTGGCACTATTCACAAAAGAATCTGAATACATTCCTACTACAGAAGCAATCAATGAAGCATTATGGCTGAAGGTTTTGTTAAATGGATTGATTTTTTTACATGATGTTGTAATTGTATATTCCAGTAGTCAGTTTGCTATTTATTTTTGTAAAAATCCTTATTTCATGAATGCATAAAACATGTTGATATAAAATTATATTTTATAACAGATATTGTATCTAAAGGTTTGATAAACTTAGAGATTTTCCTTTTGTGTTCAATCCTGCTCATATGGGTACAAATTTCTTTCAGTAAATTTAAATCGTGATTATCTATATTAAACATTGATAGTGGCAGATTATATGTTTTCAATTGCAGGTATATATGCGAAGTGGGCACAAAACGCCCCGTCTTACGCTATTTCGTGCTCTCTTTTTTTCACCCAGTGACATCTAGTCGTGCTTTTTTTTTTTGTTTACATTTTTACGTTTTTTCTTTAATTATTAAATAGTTTTTAGATTGATTTAAAAATTTAAAATAATATTAAAAAAAAATTTACGCTTTTTCACGTCTATGCCTCTCCTAGGCCGAAGTTTGCCATGCTTTTTGCTTTTAGAATACTGGGTACATGTGTGATGATACAATAGGATGATTACTCGTTTGCGAACATAATCACAGTGTCAATGAGGAAAATGTTGTTGGTTGGCGTGTGACGCAGGATTATTCCCTATAAAAGTGTGTTTCCATTTTTTATTTTTTATTGGTTACTGGAAATGCACTTCTTCTGTTGAGGATTAGGATGTGTTTGAGCCACATTATTTTGGAAGAATGTATTGTAAAATAGTAAATTGATGGAGAATGTGTGGTTGAAAAAGAAGGAAAAATTATTGATGTGAAGGAAAATATTATTTTATTGAAAAATGTGTGGTTGAAAATGAGTAGAAGAATGAGAATGAAAAAAATAATGTGGCTCAAACAGGGCCTCAATAAAAGTTGTGGTATGTGGTTTATATTTTCTATTNGTTGAAAAAGAAGGAAAAATTATTGATGTGAAGGAAAATATTATTTTATTGAAGAATGTGTGGTTAAAAATGAGTAGAAGAATGAGAATGAAAATTTTAATGTGTACCAAACAGGGACTTAATCTTGGCAATTCAATTAGACAGTTCAGATCATTTGTGGTATGTGGTGTATAAATACCACAAACCAACACTTAGGGAGGGTTTCAGACTTTTCTGATAATTTTAGGCGACGTCTCTCTCTCTCTCTCTCTCTCTCTGTGTGTGTGTGTGTGTGTGTGTGTGTGTGTGTGTGTGTGTAATTAGGACTTGGGTAGTGATGTGAAAGATCTCCTTCGCTTGATTTTGAACTGTGATATCTTGTGATCTCGTGTATAGATTAGAGTGATCATGTGTTGATCCTTAAAGTTGAGTCAAAATCTTTAAAGTGAGAGAGAGTTGAGGGTTGTGTTCTTCGATCTCCTTATTTGCGAGATTAGTGAGAACTTTCAATTCTGGTATTACTTTCGACAAACACACTTTCACAATTAACATTATCTATTTATTCAAGAGAAAGAAAGGATGGGAATCTATGACTTCATTTATCCTATACTATTTTTTATTTATGTATTTATTTGCATAGGATCAACATCTCCAATACAAATTTGGTGTAAATTTGATGGAGCCTTTCCAATAGTTACACCAAATTTGGTAAAGAGTATTGGAAATGGTTTTACTCTAATAAAATAAAACTTAATAAAATTACCAAGTTCTATTATTTAAAAATCATTAAATTAGAAATTATTTTTAAATAAATTGTTTAGTGCTAGTATATTAATGATCAAATTTGTAAATCTCGACTTTTTATTGAAGAATCTTAATATATTGTTAAAATAATTATTACTTATCAATCGATTAAAATTTAAAAATAATCATCATATTAAAATAATTATGAATCAATTAAAATCTATTTAATACTAAAATATTAATAGAAGGAAGAAACATTTTTTTATAAAGTATGAATAAGGACAAAATTGGGTTAAATCAAAATTCTTATATTTGGTGTAAATGAATTCATTATATTATCTTTTACACTATATTTGAGGTATCAACGGAGGAGGCTTTACACTATATATAGTGTCCCATTGGAGATGTCCTTGGTCATTCCTGTATTCTGTTGGTGTTGGTGGAGACTCAACTATTAAGATCCTAAATGGAGTAAGGAATTATGAGATTGTATACACATAACTGAAAAAGTTAAAATATATGTAAAGAAAGAAAGGTCAATTGTTTACAGGAAATACTGTAGGGTCCAATGATATCCAAGTAGTGCATGTTCTATTAAGGATATCAAACATATATGATGGCTATTTTAACCTACACATTAAAAATCAAAGCCCACTAAACTTAAACGAGCAAATCTATTCATTTCAATTAAGCTCAAAAAGGTAGATTGATGCTCATAGCGTTAATTTGAACTTCACATTGAATAAAGAAGAAATAAGAATTAGGCTATAACTATTTTTCTTAACAAGATTGACAGAGTAGCACACCCAATTTTGTTGCCCAAGTTCTATCCTTCAATTCCAAGTCTTAACCAGTCATATTTTAGAAATGAAAGCAAAAAGTATTTAAGTTTCCAGTAGAATATTCACTTTAGATAAAACCAAACTTATTTCACAATTCACATTAATGAACAATTAAAAGAAAAGAGCATCCATCTAATGTTACCAACTGATGGAATATGAAGAAGACTTATCCAGATAGATTAAAACTGCTGTAGGCTTCCCATGGTTTCGTACAAAACAGGAAGTCTGTGAATTGAGGCTGCAAAACAAAAATTCAATTCATCACCTCAAAATCACTAAAATTGTATAAGTCTATATGTTTTGGAAATAAACTTACTAGGTTGCCGGGATTTGCAGCGGCAGCACTGTGCTGATAATTGAAGATTGTAGATGTGTTCCAATTGTCTTCGTCTCTAGCCCCTAAGATTTGTGCTCCATGAGAGCTCAACTCTTCAACCTTAGCCAGCATTTCATATGAAGGGTTCATGTTTGAACTTCTGGTGCCTGATTCTTCACCAGTATCAAATGGACAAGTCTTTAACCGGATCGAACTATGATTATTCACAGTTTTTGGTTCACTTTCACGAAGGCTTCTTTTTTCAGCTGCCCTTGCTCTTGCCCTCTCTCTAGCCATTCTTCTTGATTCCTTTGCAACAATCGTACGCCCTGCTTTACTCTTCTTCTTCTTCTCTTTTGTACAAGAAGGTTTGTCCAGCTCGCTTTTTTGGCTGATGATTGTAGACTTGTATTCATAAGCAGCCGACTGATCATTGATTCCTGACACGACTTCGCATTCAGAAGTAGAGGATACACTACAGGTTTGTTTATAAATACAAGGACCTTGCATCAGCTCTCTAATGGCAGACCTTGAGTTCTTGAGAAGCCAATCCACGGTTTTACTCGCCTTGTCATATCCTAACATGTCTTGCAAGCCAAAAAATTTCCGAGCTACATCAAGGGACAGTCTCATTCTTCGGTCTCTTGGGCCATGAGCAGTGTTGATTTTGCTGTGTCGATCTTTCTTGGAAGTTCTCTTTCTAGGGATCTGCTGCTCAGTTTTGCTGTTACAGTCTTCTTTCAGTAAGTCTGTAGCTGCAGCTGTACTCGAACAAGCCATGTTAGTTGCATTTATCTCTGCAGGAAGAGCATTTTCATCTGTTGTCAAGGAGTTGTGCTCATGGAAAAGGTCATGAAAAAATTGGCGACTAACAGCTTCGTACTCATAGTGCATACACGGAGAATTAGGAAAATCGAAAAACGAAGAGAATGAATGGTAGTCTTTAGAACTGGAGTTTACGTCATTATCGACTAAATGAGTTTGGGAAATCACATGGTCGATGCAACATATAGAGTTGATATTGCTATTGTTGTTTGAGGGATACATCTGAAAGAATGCCTTTGTCCTTGAAGCTATGCTAGAGAAATTGACTAGGGCCTGAGGAAGACAGGTGCACTATTCGTACATGCTTATCCTTTTGGCCCTTCTGCAACAAATAATTAAGGCTTGAGAGAGACTGATCATTTACCTAATCTTGATATTTCTTTTTTTTTTCTCTTTCACAATACCATGTGTTTGTATATTTATGTGTGTGTTTACTGTGTGCACAATGAGAAATGATAACTTTTTTCTCTGTGTGTGTGTGTGTGAGAGAGAGAGAGAGTAATTGCACCCTGAATAAGCGAGAAATGGCTCTTTGAGAAAGACAGGCATGGAAGAAGATATAGAGGTTAAAGCAGGATGAATTATTGGCGACACAAAGGGCCTTGCCTAATTTTTACTGCCCATCTCATAACAGAGAAGGAAAACAAATTACTGCTTTACAATTTTTCACTTTTCAAACTAAAGATAAATACAAAAAGAAAAGAAATTAAAGGGTATTGTTTATCTTCTTCCACTAGCTAAAGAAATATAGATGCATGCTTGGTTGGACTTAGAGTGTTTGGAGCATGAAAGCGAAAGAGTTGAAGCAGCAGCAAAGATAAGTGGGCGCAGCTGGATTGAAGCACTTGTCTCTTAACAACGACATATATTTGTAATCATCAACAATTACCAAACCGATGGTGTTAATCACTCGAATTATGAACAAGTGAGATGCATTAATCTCTAGTTAGTGTTTACAGAGAGAAAAAATGATAATTGGCCAAACCCTTAGAATTTCCACGTGGCATCTCCAAGCTAGACAAAGGACAATTATTTTAGTTTTGAGAGGATAACACAGCGTAGCTTAGCTTAGAGGCCTGCGCTCTTGCCTTTTTGACTGGGGTGACCTCAATGTCGCTTTCACTAAAAAGAGAAACAGATCTATCCCCCTAAAGTCTCTCTCTACATGTACATGTGTTTCTATGAATATCACTATCTGTATCTCTCTCTAAAAGGGTTCTCCCCCCTTAGCTTTTCTATCGAACCAACCCAACAAAAAGCTCTCTCTCTCTCTCGTAAACGACTGTAGTTGATGAGTATAGAATAGTCAATAAAGAGGGGGCTTTGTGGTTGTACTTAGTGAAAACCCTAATATATAGTAGCCAATATTGTTCAAATAAAGAACTGTTTGTATCTTGCAAGAAAATGGCAATAGTGAAAAATGTTCTTTCTTGCACTACATAATTCATTTCTTTCCAAAAATGCAAGCCGCAATTGCAGCAAAACCCACTCCCACTCCACCATCTATCCCATTTTTTTCCAAGCCTTAGCTGTCCTATATACCAGCAAGACAGGACCACATGAATTGGTTGTTCTGAAGTTGCTTTCAAATATCAGATATCTATGAACAAAAGGAGAATGATATAATTTATGTACTATGAGTGCTTTCATTTCTATATAGAATAAGAGGCCATATTTCATTTTACTTTTATACATTGTACCAACAAGTGACATAAGGATAAGAATCACAAGGCTTTAAGCATAATTATGATTCTGCTGTACATGGCACTTGGTCATTTCCTTTGCTAGGAAATAATTTTGGTTCATAGTACAACAATATCCTTTTGTCTTTTAACTATCTTTATGTTGCAAACTTAACTTGCAGCAGTAAAAATATTCTGTCCCTTTTGAATTTCTCTTTTTCACCATGGAAAAATACTACGAGTTTCCCATTTCATAAATTGAGATGTCACGTCACTTGTTTGACAAAAGGACACTCTATTATTTATTTTTCAGAAGTATTCATCGAAGAGATGCCAAAATTATATATATATATATATATATAAATTAAACTTTAATCCCCGTCTGGCCTCCATTAATAAATTAAAATTCATTTTTTACTTTTTTTTCTTATCAACTATACATTCTTCAATGAAATAAGGTTATACTACGTAAACTTAGAATTTTTTCTATATTTTTCAATCACGCGTTCTCTAGAAAATTATTATTCTCCTCATTAAAATTTGAAATAATGGAACCCAAATAGTGGCCTAGTGTAAGGAGTGGCGAATCTACCATTTTGATCAGCTAGTGCGTAGATCGTTGACCGATAGCCGTTGACCGTTGACAATCAACGATTATAATAGCCGAAAATATAATTCGATACATATGTAAATGCACTAAAACGTAAAAAGTATATACATATGATCCATTAATTTTTTTTCATTTATCCCTAATTTTCTAAAACCCTAAATTCCCAAATCACAATTCACAATTCACAATTCAAAATTATAAGTCATAAGTCATAATCTCAGATAATAATATAACATAAATTCTCATTTCTCATAATTCATAAATCACAAATTCATAAAAACTAGAAGAAGAAGAAGAAGAAAGAAACAAAGAAAGAAGAATAAACACAGAATGCTCATAGGCAGCCTAAGCCCAGCCAGCAAGGAATTGGTCCAAAAATCCAGAATCATAGCAAAATCCATAAAGATTCATCGGTGACACAAGCACTAGCAAATAGCAATATTGATTTCAAATTTTCAAGGAGCAAGATTTTTAAGCTAATACCCGTAAAAGCATGTAGACAGACTGCAGACAAAGCTCCAGCTATTGCACCATCGTCCACCTGTCTCGGCAGCGTCATGAACTCACAGGCACAGGACCGAACTCGTGACTCTGTAGTGGAATTTCGCCCTTGCCTCCCTCATCTGCCGAACCAAAATTTTGGAATTAGAATCACTACACAAAAAAAGGGCTTTTGCAGCAGTCAAAAAACACTGCACAAGACCTTTAGCAGCATTTTTCCAAGTGTTGCGAAGATCGGTATTGCCGTTGAGGGAAAAGTTTTTGCAGCGTTTATTTACCGTTGCGAAAAACTCTTTTGCAGCGTTTTTTAAACGTTGCGGTAGACCCTTTTGCAACGTTTTTCCAATGTTACCGTAACCTTTTTTTTTTTTTTTTTTCAATTATATATGGTAATTGACCGACAAAATTGAAAA
>CAIGRS010238704.1:0-12434 GCA_903798395.1 Fraxinus floribunda
GACATACAAAAACCTCCGATCGCAAGTCTGGATCTTTCTCGTAATTCGTAAATCACAAATGTTTCAATAACGTGGACAAAAGAGAATGAAGAGTGACCTGCATTGTTACATATATTTCCTTGAAATGTCTTGCTCAAGAATAACAGCGTGCTCAAGCAGTTAACGTGCTCAAGCCGTTAACTCATGTGTAATGTCCACTTTGAAGAGACGTGCTCATCTTAATTATTGATAACAAGATTCAACTTAAGTCTTTATATGGTAAAAGTCATGTTTTCAAGTTTTAAGGAAGAAGAAAGAAATTCGTAAGAGGTAAAATTAGCGAAAACTCTTTCAAAGGTAATGTCCAATTGTTACCAGAATTCAATTTAAGTCTCGACAAAGGTCATGAGTTCAAATTCTATAGGATGTGAAAGAAATCCATGAAAGATAAGATATGTATAGACTATCAAAACGGAAATTATACGAGTTAAAGTCTTAAGCATGAGGCATCAATTTTTGCAGATTGAATTATACCGTGTGCTCTCTAAGCATCTCAACAATGTGAGGTAACAGAATTTCAACGCACAATATCTTTTGGTGCTGTTAGGTTTTATTGTAATTGGCAAGTCTATAAATAAAAATGATTGAAATTAATATGATGTAAAAGTCAATGAGTAATGTGCGATTTGTATAAGTTGAGTTATATAGGTTCTAGGGTTCGAGTATGAAAATAGGAGAAAAGAGGCACCGCAATTTCGCTAGCTTATCGCCATGTCTTCTCTTGAGCAACAGAAACAGAAACTTCGTCACTCGCATACCGCCTTGCCCTCACTCGAGCGACAACCCGCCACTCGCATGTTGTTGATTCTTCGCTCAAGCGACAATGTTATTCAGAAAGTTTTAATTCGTGTTTTTAAAGCTTTTTGTCCAATTCATTCAATCCTAAACCTACAGTATAAATACTAGCACGCCTATGAACATTTTTTTTTCAAGGTTGAACATTGAGAGAACTCATATTGCTCCATGTCTTCTTCATCAAATTCATCTATAGCCTTCAACTTTCGGAGTTTGATTTGTTCTTGGAGGTGAAAATATCAAATCCACTTATTCCAAATACCAAACTGCTTTCTTCCTAAACATCCGCCAGAGTTTCGAAAATCAAGGGAATGTGACTGGAGTTCCAGTTGTTGGAGAACGCGGAGTTCTTCGTTGATCCATAGGAGTTGGTGCAAGAACACGTAATTCAAGAGGACTTTAAAAATTGCAGCCAGGAGTTGGTGCAGGAGCACGCAATCCAGGATGACTGTGAGAATTGCATCCGAGAGTTGGTGCCAGCACACAATCCAAGAGGATGTAGAAATTGCAATTAGTAGGTCCGAAAGTACAAGTGGTAGTTGTGTGTGACGGGCTGTAAGTTTAAACTCGTTTATAATGGATTTTTTTACGGCAAAATGCTCGAAGTTTTTACACAGTTGGGTTTCTCCATGATCATTTTGTGTGTTATTTACTGTTTTTATATAACCGCAACAGTTCAATATAGGAAAATTTGATTGATTGATTAATCATTTAAAGATAATTAAAAGTGACTTGTTACTATTTAATTATTAGTTTTTAATTCCACACAATCACCTATTCACCCTCTCTAGGTGTAATTTGAGTTGAACCTCGTAATTTCACTTGGTATCAAAGCCACATTTCAATTCCCGACCCATAATAAATCTAGATAAGTTGGTCACTATCCGTGCCTCCATTTTTTTACGGAAACAACTATGCATACTGAAAGGTTAGAATGAGAGCATTCCTTAAAGCCTTAGATGAATGTATTTATATTAGTGTATAAAATGTTTGGTCTACACCTTCATCTACTGTTGCAGGTGTTGTTACACCTACCGATATTTCTCTTTAGACCAAAGATGAATTAGCTGAATGCAATCGGAATAGTAAAGGACTTCATGCCATGTTTATGATTGTGTCTGCAGAGGAGTTTAGGAGAGTGTCGATGTGTGAAACTGAGAAAGAAGTTTGGAATATTTTAGATACCACACGAGAATACCAAACCCGTTAAGAACTTTAAACTGCAGATGTTAACCTTTAGGTTTTAAGAAATTAGAATGAAGGACAATGAATCATTCGTTAAATTCTATGCGAAGCTTAATGACATAGTAAACTCTAGTTTCAATCTAGGTGAGAAGATTCTTGAGTCTAAGATAGTTTGAAAAGTCTCTATATCCCTACCTAAAAGGTTTAGATCTAAGATTACAGCTATTGAAGAAAGCAAGGACTTAGATGCTGTTAAGATAGAGGGACTCGTAGGATCCCTCCAAACATCTGAGCTCACCATATCTCAATCAAAGAAGGTTAAATCTACAGTTATGAACACCATTAGAGAAGAAGATAGTGAGTCTACTGACACTGAGACCCTTAGGGACAACGAAATAGCTTATTTATTAAGAAATTCTAGAAAGCGATGATGAATAGGAGAAAATCTCAAGAAAGGAAAAATGATGTCCTTAGTAAATTCTCGAAAGATAAGCCTGATAAGAATAATCCTAGGACTTCTAGTAAGAAAACCCAGTTAGTTAGATGCCATGAGTGTCAGAGTTTTGGTCACTATATGAATGGATGTCCTAACTTTAAGAAGAATTTAAATAAAGGAGATGGTTAGGCATTAGCAGTGACTCTAATGATGAATCAGATTTTAGTGTTAAGAGTGATACCTTTGGCGGTGAGGATGAACAAGATTTTATGGTTTTCACATCTAAAGCTGAGATTGAGTTCTATAAGGAAAGTGAAAATGTGCAGAATGATGAACATAGTGAGAATTCTGAGGAAGACTCTGAAGATAAGATCGATATACATGAGTCTTATCAACAGCTGTTTGAGGAGAGTCTTAAAATCAAGGTCAATAAAACCTTACTAAAAAAGGTTAATGAACTTGAGAGAGAGAGATAGAGAGAGAGATGAACTCATATATAACCTTCAGGACCTAACCAAAAATTTGAGTGAGTTAAAACTTGTTAATAAGAACTTATAAGCTAAATTTAAATCATTAACAAGTGACGTAGAAAAATCTAACACTCAACTTCATTCCTTTATGAGTGGTACTCAGAAACTCGATAATCTGTTAGGGATGAACAAGCATGCCCGAAATAGGCACAGTCTATGATACGTTCAAAATGGTAATACTAATGTTAGTACATCCAAGACCACGTTTGTCCCAACCACCAACAAAGTTGGGAATGCTGTTAATTCTGAACTCAATGGCAAGAATGTTTTAGGAGCAAGGCCCACTATACAACGTATGACCAATTGTCCTATAAATCAACGACCATCACTGTCTAGGTTTGAACCTAGGTTTATTCCCACCCGTCATAATTGTGGTGCACTAGGACACACAAAACCTAGGTATCATAAACATGTTACTATAAGTAGAAAATCTCTTATTGATTGGAAACCATATTTAATTATGGTAATTATTGACCTCAAAAAATGTATCAATGATGTAGTCAACAGATCCTAAAACCTCTTACGTCCACGTATGCTCGGTTCTTGTATACTTGGACAAATCGTTAGTCATACGTGGCCTTCTTTCGAGGGGATGGAGTTGGCTGCGCGCACTCCGATAATCAAGTCAGTTGGAGAAAATAGTTGAATGAGTGTGTGAGAGCTTTAAACGTGAGCCTCCGATATAAAAATGGAGGTCAAATTTGGGGTAAAATAAATAGATTGTATTGTAACAAGATTATAGCGTTAAGAGTTTAAACTTGCATTACTCTTGAATGACACTAAGTGTGAGCTTTTATACTTGGGTTGACGAATAAAAGCCGTTAGATGGCGATGCATGTGGCCCCATCCAAATGACTGACCTTTCTTGTCATAGACATCAATCAATCACAATCTTAAATATGACCTAGCTTGTGGCCTTGGACTCGACCAAATAGGTTTGTGGCGGTGGCGATGGCAGTGATTTGTCTTGTTAATCATATAATACAAGATCTGCTTAGGATCTTCTCACTGTCTCGCTCCGGACTGACTTTTCCCATGGGGTCTGCATGCAATAGGGTCGGTCCAGTCTTACTCTATGTGGAAAAGTGGGTCGTCCGCACTTGAGGGTCGGTTTAACTTTGCCTTGTGTAGGTGTATATAAATTGGGATCGTCGAACCGTTTGCCACGTAGGATAATTGAGACCACGCGTGGGCCCTTGTATAACAAGGCATAATAACAGTCCTTAAAGTCCAAGTAACCATTCATATAATGCTCTATTGACCACAACAAATGTACCAATGATGTGACCAATAGATCATAATGCCTATCACGTCCATGCAAACTCGGTTCTTGCACACTTGGATAAATCGTTAGTCACACGTGACCTTCTCAGGAGGGGATGGAGTTGGCCGCACACACTTTGACGATCAAGTTAGTTAGAGAAAATAGTTGAATGAGTGTGGGATAGCTTTAAACGTGAGCCTCCGATATAAAAGGGGGGTTGACTTTGGGGTAAAATAAATAGAGTGTATTATAACAAAATTATAGCTTTAAGAGTCTAAACTTACATTACCCTTAAATGACATTAAGTGTGAGCTTTTATACTTGGGTATGACGGAAAATGGCCGTTAGATGGCGATGCACGTGACTTCATCTAATTGGCTGACCTCTCTATCATAGACATCAATCAATCATAGCCTTAAATGCAGCCTAGCTTGTGGCTTTGGACTTGACCAAATAGGTTTGCGGCGGCGGCGATGACAATGACTTGTTTTGTCAATCATATAATACAAGATATGCTTAGGATCTTCTCACTATCTCACCCGGACAGCTTTTCCCATGGGTTCTGCATGCAACAAGGTCGATCCAGTCTTGCTCTAAGAGGAAAAGTGAGTCGTCCGCACTTGAGGGCCAGTTTAACTTCGGCTTGTGTAGATGTATAGGGATCATGCAATAAGGCCAGTCCAGTCTTGCTCTGTGGGAAAAAAGTGGGTCGTCCGCATCTGAGGGTTAGTTTAACTTCGCTTTTTGTAGGTGTATAGGGAACGGGACTGCCGAACCTTTTGTCATGTAGGTTAATTGAGATCACGTGTGTACTCGTGTAATGAGGCGTAACAGTAATTAATACAATTAAAGAAATAATTAAATGTGAAGAGTGACTTTGATGTTGAAAGTTGGACTTTGTTGACCAAAGAAACTCACTTCCCTTTTTCAATCTCCATTTTGGTTTTTAAAAAATAAATAAATTATCCAAAATGTTATTATCGTTTAAAAGAAAAAAAAAATGGAAAAATTATATAGAAGGCATGGGATTGAGAACAACATCATAACTCTATGGGTTTGTTTGGCACGTCCTTTGGAAAGTTAAAATGAGATTTTGAAATCTTAAAACTGTTTTTGAACTCGTTTGAAATTTATAAAAATACTTTTTCTAGTTAAAAGGAATGGGTTAAATTCACTGGGGCCACCCAACTTTATACTTTGTGTCACTATGACCACCCAATTTAATTTTGTTTCACCATGGTCACTCAACTTTATATCCAGTGTCACCATGACCACTCATTTGATTTTATTTCACCAAGGTCATTCCATTTCATATAACGTTTCACTATGATCACCCAATTTCATATAACATTTTATCATGGCTACTCAACTTATTTTCACCATTTTCATTAATTTTAAAAAGGGTAAATGGTAACTTATATAGAAATAATTTTTTTAAAAAATTGAAATAAAAACTTGTGTTAAAAAAACAAAACAAAATAAAATAAAAAACCTATTTTCTAATAAAAGTTACTCAGAAAAATAAATAAAATAAAACTTTATTTAAAAACTTTTTTTAAAATAAAATAGAAACTTATTTTAAAAAAAACAAAGTTACTTAGAAAAATAAAATAAAATAAAAATTTATTTAAAAAATGTTCTTTAAAAAAATAAAACAAAAAATTATTTTAAAATAAACATTTTAAGTTTGTTTTTTTAAAATAGATTTTAATTTTAATTTTTTAAAAATTTATTTTATATATATAATGCAAAGTTATTGTTTTACCCATTTTAAAATTAATGAAAATGGTAAAAATAAGTTGAATGGTCATGGGAAAATGTTATATGAAATTGGGTGGTCATAGTGAAACGTTATATGAAATTAGATGACCTTAATGAAATAAAATCAAATTGGATGGCCATGGTGGCACTAAATATAAAGTTGAGTGACAATGGTGAAACAAAATCAAGTAAGGTGACTATGTTGACACCAAGTATGAAGTTAGATGACCACCAACGAATTTAACCCTAAAAAGATTTTTAAAGAAAATTGGTTTAATGTGATTTCTTTTAAAACTCTTATGAAAGAAATTTGTTGTATATAAATCAATTTTTTAACACTAATTTAAAGTGGTTTCTTTTGTCACAAGCAACGGTGGAAACCAAGTCAAACGCACCCTAAACTCACCAAAAGGGTGTTTGGTGCGGATTAAAATCAGATTTTTAGTGGATTGTGATATAAGTTTTTGAAATGTATGGTTGAAAAGACGTGAGACTATGAAAGATGTGGTTGATATTGATTGTTTGACTTTGATTTAGATTAAAATCAGATTTTAATCCGGCCCAAACAGACCTCAAGACTTCCAGTGGGATAAAAATCCTTTCTGAATACATAAATAAGAGGGAAAAAATTATTATTATTTGCAATAAAAATTTGACAGAAGTCCTAACAAATAATGTGATTTTGCTTGTTTATTAAGTCAAATTAAAAGGGAAAAAGGAATTTATTTATTTAATTTTTTACCTACAATCCCAACCTTTTTTATGGGCTCATGCATGTCTTTGGAGAAAAATTCCAAAAAAGGCGAAAGGGTGAAGAACGTGACAGTCAATTTCCACACAGCAGTTAAGAAATTACACTTTCATTTATTTTCTTCTTTTTCTTTATTTGTTTCTTTTTTCTTCATTCTCGTCACAGATCTTGACCTGGGCTCTCAATGTACGCGCGTGTTGTGGATGACATGCATATACACACAAATATATGCGTGTTTTTCATTGAGGAGCTGTCTTTCCTACACAGAAGAATCACCATAGAGTACTCATCTTTTTTTTTAGCTGGGAAACCGTGTTCATCTTCTCTAAATCTTTGATCTGTAAAATCTGCAACAAATTTGTTTCATGTTTTTTTCTCTTTGTGTCTTGTTTAGGGTTATTTCTGTTTGTCCAGTTCTTGAGATTTGTCTTTTGAGCCATTTCTAGTATTTTTCTCTGTGCAAATTTCAGCCATCACTGTCCCGCAACTACTCCACAGCTCATTTGACACTTTCTCCTTTTTCTTTTATAATATATATACACACTGCTGTGGAAAACATACCCTGATCAGCCGAGGTGGGGTTGTTCTTGTGTTCTTCTCAATGGTGAATGATCAAGATATTCAGTCACAGTCAATCAAGAAATATGACCACAAACCCCAGGTATGCGGGCCTGTTTTTGGAGAAGGGAATATGTGGATTAAGCTGAAAATTTCGAAAAATGAAGAGGAAGGAACGAAAGAAGATCAGAATTATGGCTTTCAAGAAAAGGATCAGATGTATGATAATAAAAAGGTTTGTCGGTTTTGTAACAAAGTGTTTAGTTCAGGTAAAGCTTTAGGAGGTCACACGAGAATTCACTTTCAAGCCAACAAAAATCTGGTTTTCAACAAGAAGCTCAATCGATCCATCAAGTTCAAGAAACAGCAGTATCTGCCTGAAGATGAGGATAGATTTACTGATTTTGTGAAGAAGTTCGAGGGACACAATAAGAAACAAACTTGTAAAATTTGTGGTAAAGATTTTTTATCAGAGAAATCACTCTTTGGGCATATGAGGTGCCATCCAGAGAGGGATTGGAGGGGAATTCAGCCCCCTACAATGGCAAGAAACAGCTCGTGGTCGTCTTCTTCATCCGATGCTGAAACTCAAAAAATGGATGATCAGACGGTTGATTTAACAAAGTCATTGAAGGGTTGGCCAGTGACTGCCAAGAGAGGCCGCAAGGTGATGGTGGCATCAATCTCAGAGATTTCGAGCTTGGAGGATTATCAATTGGGGGATGCTGTTAATGATCTTATGATGCTGGCTGATGCTATTTCATACGAAAGTGGCCTAACAAATAGGCAAAATGTTGATGAAAATGATGCTGCAAACAGTACTTCACTGAATTCGAAGGCTGGGATTGGTGACATTATTGTTTCTAAATCGAAGAAGCAAATAGTAGAAGAATTGAGCTCCTCCAACTTCGAAAAAAGTATGACAGATGTAGGTAAAGCAAGAACTGGGCTTATCCTTGAAAAACCCGTAGTAGAATTCGAGCACAAGGATTGCTTAGATGACAACAGGAAGTATTTAGAGACTAGTTATGGCAATGTGACAATCAAGAACAAGAAGAGAAGGAAGAAGGTGAAATTGAGTGATTTGGAACTGGTACAAGATGCTAGTCCAAAGTTGGCACTGCAGCCTGATAAGTACCATTGCAGCACTTGTGACAAGTCCTTCACAACGCACCAAGCACTGGGTGGCCATAGGTCCATACACAAGAAAATCAAGTTCTGGATCGATGAAGATATTTTCAATCCCATTGTCCAATTGGCAGATGAAGATAAAGAACGTGAAGCTAGCAATATATGTAGGAGAGTGCTTGATTTCGATCTCAATGATGTTCCTCCATCTGAAGATGAAGCCGGTATAGAGTCTTTAACTTGTAGTTAATAATTAAGGTTATGCATATTGTTCTTGGAACTCTAATTTCCTTTAGTCAATTGAACTTGAATTCTTGATATTTTCGACTTATAAATAATTACCATGGTTCGCAAAATTGTCTTTTGTGATTATTTTTCTTCATGAAAAACACGATACTTGAGCGTATAGAGGCTGCTAAACACATGACCCCCTTGTCAACTCAAGTATTGTTGGAACATTTTGTTCACCACGCTTGCCATCCCTTCAAAAATAATTAATATATTTATATTTTAAAAAGCGAAACATGTTTCTTAAGAAACATTCTATAATTTCTCATTATAAGTTAAAGACATGTTTGGGCCAGATTTTATTCTGAAGTCAAAGTCAAACAATCAATATCAACCACATTTTTCATGGGTCTTACATCTTTTCGACCACACATTTCAAAAATTTATATCACAATTTACTTAAAATCTGATTTTAATCTATACCAGACACCCTCAAAATTTGGAGTATATTCCACAGAATTTCTTCTAATTGTGAGGTCGCTGGAAAAGGTCTCAATTCATCCTCTTTTGTTGATTTTATATATGAAACTATATAAAGTTGAAACTTCTTCATGAAAAAGTATAATGCAAATTCATTTCTTTGAAACTATGTTGGCTTTCTTCTAATTCATGAACTAATACAAATCGATACTTGTGACTTACACATGTTGAAACACGTGCTTGCAAGAGCTTTTGTCTGTATACGTAGATAATATATATAATTTGCAATACCTGTATACTTGACGCAAGTCTTGATGTGCCTCATTCATTGATGCATATTCATATGTAACATGTGCACGATGTCGATACTTAGTACTATAGAAACGGAGGTTGGAAGTTAGTGAATAGAGAAATCCCAACTGCTTTCTACACATTTTCATCACTATATTAAAGCAACCATTTTCTTTTGATTTTCTATACACGCGCAGAGCTGTTTCGATTTGTTTTAAGGTCCATTTGGCATGACTTTTTAAAGGTCAAAAGTTATTTTTTGAACATATTTAGGTAATTTTCTGAAAATATTTTGTCTGACTAAAAGAACTTTTTTAAGAGAAAGCTTACCTAAGGTAGTTTTTCCAAAAATAAAATAAAATAATTTACAAGAAAACTATCAAATGTACCCTTATTTCTGTTATAACATTATATACACTATAATACCTTGGTGAAATTAAGCAAGATTATGGAGGAAATAAAGATATGCATACAAGAGTTGTTACACTTCCCAAGACAGTGGATGTGGCAAATCAAGTCAAGATTCTAATAAAAATTCAGATACATATCAATTAGATCATAGGAAACAAAATAGTGTAGTCAATCATAAGATTTAACGATGTACAATCCTCCTACTTGTGCTTCAGAAGGTCGAGTTTGAAGGTTAAAACTTGAGCTACGGAAAGTACCAAGATCGAACCTAAGAGCTCAGACTTCGAAAGATTTAATCAACTCAATGTCTTAACATAACAAGCAATCAAAAATTTAAGCAATAAAAACAGCCAACACTCATGTTTGATCTATACATCTACTTCTGAAAAGAACTAGTAAATACTAACACTAGATTTAGAACATTATAAACTAACGAAAGAGAAAAGAACGACCCGGAGACTCTTCTTAGAACTAAGTGGGAACAACCCCATCATTATTTGGAGAAATATGGAAAATAAAGAATCCCAGGATGAGTACCAATATTACTAACTGTATTAAGAAATATGAAGCGTACTTGCATATCCTCATCAGCAGTTTCAATGTCTTGTCAGCATATGCAATATCTTCACAAGAATTCACCAACTTCTTGGCTTTTTTTTCAAGCATTGAGGCCTTGTTTTTTGTATTCTCAAGCATGTTCAGCTTCAGGGATTGCTCTGAAGCCAGAGTTATTTTATCCTTCACAACAACTCCATACTTTTGGGCAGTTCTTGATATTGCCAAATATTCAACTTCAGCTTCAATCTTCAGCCTAAAGAGGTCGTCAAGTTCTGTACCCGTGTATTTTTTGTTTGCTGCTTCTTTCGCATCAGAGTGCAAGGAATGGAAAGAACTTTGCATATTCTTGTCAGATTGTATTTGCTTGGAGGGGCTAGTCTCCTGGAGTTTCAGATCGAGAGAAATGGTCTCTGAAGGTAAGTCCTGAACTGCACCATCAACTGAAACATCTAATAAAATTCCAACTTCCCTAAACTTCAGTACCTCTGCAGAGATATACCAACACATTTTAGCAACAGATATATCAGGAATGAAAATGAACACAACAATTTTGAAACGTTGTAAAGGAACTCCACTAATCTATATCATGCAAACAAAAGTAGCAACTAGGTTCTCCACAGGATGCAAAGATTTTTAAAAGTGATGGTAAATGAAGTAAAATGCACTACTTAATACATGTCTTGCATATTCTGATTATCCGGAACCACCGAAATAAACTAAACAGACAAAGCTACAGCAACAATGGAAATGTTTTTCGGAAAGTAAAAAGGTACGTGCAACTATGCTATTAAAACTCCGAAGTTATGATGAGGTCCATCATTAGCAACCAGTCAGCAACAATGTCACCGACAGTGTCCCTTCTTCACGTTAGAAATGCTTGATATAAAATGAAAAATGTAACATTCGACAAGCAATGACTTGCATTCACCAATTAAGTGATTGCAAATATTTAATCCAAGGATTGCACATTATTATAGCATTCAGATTTTACTTTCAGATGTACATTTTTTTCTTACATGATACGCAAAAGTCTGAAGGGTAAGACCTACTAAACTTGATGAGCCAACAAGAAATGGTAGAAAAGTTTGCAGCTGGCTGAAATACTCAAGACACATTCTAGTGTATGTGTTGTAACTCAAGAAGAGTTGCCAAATCATGTATGATGTAACAAATTCCGCCACCCAAGTTGGAAAGAGAAAAACTCAACAATATAAATTTTCGTCCAAATTTGTTCAGTGTTGGATGAAGGCTAGGCATGGCCATTATAGTTGTAGTTTCCAGACTAATACTTGTATACTCAAAGAAGTAAAGTTTTTCAACAGGTTCAGTTCCAGATCAAATGCCAAGCAAAAAATTTTAAATTTCTTTCTATTTCCTCTTGATTTTCAGAACATTTTTCTTCTAATTTTACTTGATTTGCTATCTCGGGATGTAAGAGTTACAAAAGTACAAAATGCATACATACAGCATCTTTGAACACCTCAAAAAGGAAGAAATACAAATATTCTGATCATTGGTAACCAGCAAAAGACTCTCTCCTTTCCCCGAATATAGAAAAAAGAATGCAATAACTGCAACCTCTATATTATTTTATAATATAAGAACACAATTTCATTATGTCAGTTTGACCAATTTAAAAGCATATTACTTAAATACATGATTTGACTCAGGCTTAATCTCCTGTATTGTGGAGCAAGACCATCGACAAAAGGTTATAAGTGTGAACAAAGTTTCTGGAATATGGATGCATGTTTGTGTGAGTTGATATTAAGTATTAACATNAATACATGATTTGACTCAGGCTTAATCTCCTGTATTGTGGAGCAAGACCATCGACAAAAGGTTATAAGTGTGAACAAAGTTTCTGGAATATGGATGCATGTTTGTGTGAGTTGATATTAAGTATTAACATTAATTTACATTCAGGGAATAGCTAGATTAACAAAAGAAGCAACATAATAATTTAAAGCACACAAAATTAAGAGAGAGGGAAAAAGCTTTTCATTAACCATTTTACTC
>CAIGRS010238744.1:0-14261 GCA_903798395.1 Fraxinus floribunda
AATTTCAATATTTTTTTTTTAAATTATAAAATAATGTCCGATAACGCATGGTGTAATCTGATTTGTCAATTTTCTTTTTCTTTTTTGTTCTGATCACGACTTTAAATAATTCCTAAATGATAATGCTACAATTGGTCTTTCATATGCAAGAAAAAAATGTTAATATTTAAATGTCGAGTGTACACTACTTAGATCCTCTTTGACCTTGGGGAAAAATATGTTTTGAAATAGTGCTTTTTTTTAGGAGAATGTGTAGTTAAGATATTTTTTAAAAAATTGAATTCACGTATAAAATTATTTTACNATTGATTTCAAAAACTATTTTTGAATTGATTGCCCTAAATATTGTCAACACAGAACTTGTAGTCCAAGTTTGTCAACCTAGTTTGTACACAGCTAAAATGAACTTTTGAGGTCAATCAACTATTTTTGGATCCGATTGACTATTATGAAAGTGCTTTTTGTAGTTATAATAACTTTTAGAGAAATCTGATTATGTGACATTCTCTAAAATATGAAGTGTTTTTAAAAATTAGTTTTCAAGCATAAATTAAGATAATTTCTTTCCAAAAAAATTCTACAAAAAAGAAAAGCATAAACAACAACAGTCATACCAAATCAACACTTACCCAACATGAAATTCTTTCCTCCTTTCACAAAACTTTCAATTATCGAATGACCAGCCCTACAAAGTAAAAGATAGTTTAGACCTAGAAAAATTTGGTTTGTAATATTTACGTTTCTCAATTTTATAGTGCCATTAATTATTGGGATAAAGACAAATAACGGATACACCACCCCGTCATCAAAACCTTGAAATTTCTTGTAACTTTCTTCAGTTTCTCATTAATTCCTCGCCAACCCATCTCGCGGTTGAAGAAAATTAAGAAAAATAAGGGACTTTTTGTCGAATTTTCTGGGAGATCGAAAGAAACATATCTGAAGCCATGGGTGGAGGTAATGCGCAGAAATCCAAGATGGCTCGTGAAAAGAATTTGGAAAAGTTGAAGGCTGCCGCAAAGGGTATGTAAATTTTTATTTTTATTTTTGGTTCCATAATTTTGAGATCAAATAGGGAATTTATTTATTTGAATCGTGTTTGATCTGATGAAGGGGATGTATTTTTAACGCAGGAAGTCAGCTTGAATCTAACAAGAAGGCCATGTCGATACAGGTTGAGATTATTTAGGGTTTTTTTTTGTTGATATTTTGAATAATTTTTATTTTATCTTTCTGATTATTTTGGGATTTTTTTTGTTGATATTTTGAATAAGAATAAATTTTTGGCGTATTCTGTATATGAAACTTGCAGTAATTTTCCCTTCATTATTTTAATTGTTTGGCTTAATTAAAGTAGATTTTTCCAAGATTGTTATTCCAACGAGAAATTAAAAACCACCTCTTGTATTGGAAACAAAGAGGCCTCCTTTTTATAGTTTCTTTGGAAAACCTTGTTCATTAGTAGATTAGAGTGCCTGAAACTTTCTCAACATTTTCTTCTTTGAGAAACCCTGCAGCTTCTTTTCACAGGAGAATAGCTAAGGGTTTTCAGAAATAGATTTAGATTTTAGGGGACAGAGTGAAAAATAACTATAATTTGCTTAAATTTAGCTGCATTGTAAAGTTAAAAAAATGTGTTGAAAATTTATGGTTTCAAGTTCGATTATGGAAAGCGAAAATTGAAGACCCTTTTTTTTTTTTTTTGAAGTGGTGGAGGGATTTAAGTTGACTCTAAACTTGACCTGTCCCCCAAAAAAAGAGTGCGTTAACGTGGAAAGCTATTTTTAACTAGTTCGTCTTAAGGATCTAGACATTGCAAGCTTCCAGGTAGTTTTATTTTAAATGAACCCCCAAGATGGTCATTTAATCCTTTGTTTATGAACATAATCGCACAAGATTTTTGATGATTCTGCATTTGTCAAATGAATGAAACTATGTTTATATCTCCCCACAGTCCTCCGTCCCTTCATTTCATGTTTTTAATACGTGCTTGATTTTCACTTCTTAAATATTGATCCATCTCTCCAATTTTGTGCTGTACTCTTTATCTCGCTTAGCTTTTTAAAAGCAAGCGATAGAGTTCTATATTCGAGCATCTTATTTTCTCCCCTATAATTCAAACTCCAAGGCTACGAAGCAAGAAAATCTACTTTTACAGTATGTTGATAGTCCAAATCACGTGTTTGTACACTTTCAATTCAAGTCGACCCATACAGTAAATTTCCACAGTGGAACAAGTCCTAGCTCTTCAAGGCATCCTTCTTTCTGAACCTTTACCCCTTCCCACGGGAAGACTCACAGGCAATAGAAGACGAGATTGTTCATCTACATCAGCTATAAGTAGGAATTTACCAGTGTGATGCAGACTTTTCCCTCTAAAGTAGCAGAAGTCATCTTTTGCTTAATTTTTTTG
Organism: Fraxinus floribunda; assembly: GCA_903798395.1. Classification (NCBI taxonomy): domain Eukaryota; kingdom Viridiplantae; phylum Streptophyta; class Magnoliopsida; order Lamiales; family Oleaceae; genus Fraxinus; species Fraxinus floribunda. Next base: position 2,414 of record CAIGRS010238744.1, read on the forward strand.
ATGCATGCTGATACACTATTGCTTTTATTATCATTTTTAATGCTTAGTGGTTACGAAATGCAGTGCAAGGTGTGCATGCAGACATTTATCTGCACTACCTCTGAGGTGAAATGCAGGGAACATGCTGAAGCAAAGCACCCGAAAGCTGATGTCTATGCTTGTTTTCCTCATCTTAAGAAATGATGTTTTCCAGTTCCAGTTCAAGAAAACGTCAAATATGGGTTTCAACTGTGTCTCCAATCTGTCATTGTGATCAAGATCGAACCAAATTTCACTGTTTCTACTGAAATAATGTTTTAAACTGTTGGTTAAATGGATTGAAACTCTTATTTATGTTTATAGTATCTCTTCTTTTCAATTTTAGTGCATTTTATTACTGTTAAGTATGATTGGGAGCTTACAAAATCTTATGATTTAGTGGTGCCAGTTTTTCAATCTGCTGTCCTCATTTCCTTGTCTCCTTGGCTGTCTTCCAGTAACATTTTGACAGCTCATTACATCAAACTCTTGCTAGCAAATAGCAAGATGCTAATTCCAATGTAGTGTATTCTATGATGCCTTGCTATTTGTGAAAAAATATTTGAGACGTCAAATGTTAGTAGGGGGACAGCCAAAGTGACCGGGAAATAGGGACAGCAGATATCTACGTGTTTTCTGTATGGTGGGGATGAAGATTCAGGTACAATCATGGTGCAAACAAACAAAGATTGGCACATTGGTAGTACCCTATCCTCTGATATTTGAAGTACATAGAGAAACTCTTAGGCTTGGTCGATACTCGACTCTGCACTGGGTGTTCAAATTTGACTAGAAACTTGTGTCCTAGAAATGTATGCACATAACTTTTGATCGGATGGATTAGAAAATCTTGCTTAGTGTTTACCCGTAACACATTAAAATGCCTTTCATGTTAAATCTGCACAACAATTGGCCATCACAAATATGCGTTCATATTTTGTTGTACGTTTAATAGGCTGGAATGGATAAGATTGAACAAAATTAGAAGTCCAATGTTTTGTTCTGTGTTATAGAGTATCGCACCAAATATAGACTGCATTTTATTTCATGGTATTTGCATGCTTGCAAGCAATGGGCTACAAATCAGACGAACATAACTAGTAATAAGATATTAACGACTACAATGCTGTGATAGCTAATACACGAACTATGCAGTCGTTGAAGGAATGGCAAACTGTAACATTTGGCATTTCATTAATAAGAGTACGGAAAATGAAATATCTTTGTAACATGAGGGAATTCGGAGAATGCTAGTTAGTAACTATCATCTTCAGAACATGGAAATTCGTAATTCCAGACATCGCTATCTTTCTTAGACATAAAAGAGTCCGAGCCTACTGCTTCCGCATTCTACTATTTTCAGCAGGCCTCACTTGGGTGAAGTATGGATCAGCCTGAGATAAGAACACTGGTGCTTTAGAACATTTTATTAAGCCAAATAATAGATCAAAAAATGCAAATTTATTCAGCAGCTGCAGAAATGTGATAAAGAGAAAGGTTTGACAGTAAGCTAAGCAGTTCATTGTAAATTTTTGGATCCTCAAAGAGTTCATGCCAAAACCTAGTTTCAACTTCAAGTGTATGATCAATTTTAATCCAATAATGAAGAGCCCAAATAAAAAAATTGAAAAACAACCGAGAGAGCTAGATAGAGAGACAAAATGCAGGCATACAAGTACAAGAACTGCGAAATCACATCAAGAACAATAAAGGGTACCGTCAACAATGCCTGTTTGATTTGACTAATAGATTCTCATCTACGTAGAATAAATCCGCTCTTGTCCCTTATTCACCATCTGACCAGAAACCCCTCATAGTGTTCCAGACAATCAAGAACCCTCCCGATAGATTGTTTCTGGCTGTTGGCGAATATGATCGTATCATTAGCAAATGAAAGGTGTGAGACAAGAGTACTACCTCCATGCCGATAGCACATACTGGGATACTTTTGAAACCCCCGAGTGAGCATGAATGGGAAATAATCTGCAGCTATGATAAACAACGATGGCGAAATGGGATCAAACTGTCTGAACCCTCGTGAGTAGGGAAAAAACCACATAAGCGGCCATTTAGGAGTTCAGAAAAATGAAACTCCAAGATGCACCAGTTGATCTTGTCAATCTAGGTCTCATCAAATACAAATACCTCGAATACAGAATAAATGAAGCCCTAATCCATGTGATCGTATGTTTTAGCCATGACTAGATTCAGCATAATATTACCTCCCTCGCACTTTAGCAACCAACTTATAGAGAAGCTCCATAACTAATAATATATTATCTCCAATCAGGTGGCTAGGGATAAATCTATTCTGTGGAGGAGAGATAATGTGTGGTGGCAGTGTACTAAACTGCGTATTCAAAGGTTTAGTAATAAGCTTATTGAATACTGTGCATAAACTGATGGGTCTAAAGTCGGTCAATCTACAAGAAATGTCCCTCTTAGATAGCAATACAATAGTAGTAGCAACAAACATTTTGTTAACAAGCCTCTGATAGGTTGCTCCGGCATTTTTCAGCCAAAATGGCATCACCTTATAACAATAGATGCCTTAATCGGTGATAAATGAGATGTTCTCATCATTTGTATGATACATGGGGATCTGATTACAACTGGAATAGGCGTCTGAAAAGCTTAATAACTCTTGTCCCACAGTGGAATCCACAAGTTGATCTTTCTTCGAAAGTGGAAAACTATCTTTTGGGCAAGCTTGGTTGAGACTAAGAAGTCTATGTAAACCCTCCACTAGCTATTGTGCCTTTTTTACAAACACCAGATTGAAAATTTACTTTGGATACATGGCTTCTCTAATGAAGTCATTGCCTCATACCTCTCAAGGTTGAGGCTCTTCTCTCTTGCCTATGTAGGACATAATTAAGATCAATTTTTAAGTGTTGACAGCTCATTTTTGGGTCGATCCCAACCATATCCTCATGCCTCCATGCAAAGATATCCAGATTCTTGCATAAGAAGCCTCTAATTTTCTCCTTTGCCTTGAGTGGTAGATCTCTTTCAACCTACAATCCTTTGGTAGGATCTTGAGGGTCTACAGGAAATACCTCCGGTTCTTCCACTAGGGTTATTTGTGAAGCCTCGATGATACGAAGGTCTAATTCATCGCTCATAGCACTTTCTTCAGGGTCCATTGCTGGCTTACTCCTATCTGTCTTTGAGGAGGTGGGAGCCCTTGTACTGCTTTATTTCAATGATCGATCTCCTCACTGATGATTTCGACCATCATCATTTTTTACCAATTCAAAATAAGTGGCGGGGTTTTTGTTTCGAATATCTCTCCAAAAGAGGGTGTTCATGTTGAGGCTCTCTTTTAGGGTTAAGAAGTTTTCTCTATCAATAACATTTTCACAATAGGTCATTTCATCAGCGAAACGAGCCAATAACTTTTCAACGTTTCACTGGATGCTTACCTCATATCTTGGAAAAATTAGATGGGAGTCTCTTCATCTTTTGGTACAAGTATTGATCCAACAAGGCCATTATTAGGTCGGCCAACTTCGAATGCTTTTTGTCGATATTCTACTATATCAAATTTCAGTTGTTCCGCTCAGATTTAGGTGGAAGGCCCACATTTCAGTTAAATCTGTCTCTCTTCTTTCTCTTGTTGTTTGACGAGGCTTGTTAAGGTACCTTTTGAAGCATTTGATAAACTCGTTGTCCTTGCATTTGCATGATGAGCTCTTGCATGGCGGCGTTGTGCTACAATATTTCTGATGTTGCTAGCTATTTGAGCCACTTCTGTAGTTAGATGTGCAGCTGTTCTACCATCTCGACGATGATGTTGATGTGGCCTTTGGTAGTAGACATGGGTTCAGAGGATATCTTCTTGAGAGAGCTCATTATCCCTTCTTTAATTTGCATATTCACTAGCACTTATTCTAGTTGGAAGTCTCTTTTATTCAAATATAAGGTCTTCTAGAGCAATTTTATCACTATACAAATTCCTTTTTCAAGGAATATAGACACTCAAATTAGTATAGGACACTTAGAAATAGTTCTTCTTTCTTCAAGAACAAAAGCCTTTTGAGAGTTAAAATTGCATTTTCCATGAATTGGTCTAAGTTGTGAGCTTTTATAGTGGCCTAGCTGAAGTGGTGGCCATTAGAAGAAAGAGCATATGGCTTAATCCTAACATTTGAAGCATCTTGTCATAGGCATCACGTCATACATCATATGACTTTTGGCATTCAATTTTATCTGAAAAGGTAGCCGCTCCAAGACTTAGACATGCTTACCTATGGTATAGGCTGACATGACTTGACCTTTTATTGATGTAAGTGATCGTATCAATCATTTACATAAGATCTTTATGCAGAAGATATCTTGGGAGAAGTGAACATGCTCCTTTAAAGTTAGAAAGCTTTACTTATACCTTAGGTGCTCCGGCTGAGGCGGCATGTCATCACTTCTGCTATGAAGAGGCTTCTACTTCGACGAATTTCTGGCGCTTCGACTAAAGTAATGAATCACCTATCAATGGTGGTTTTGCAATATGTGGCGCCTCACCTCGGTTGAGGTGCCTAACTTGTCATCTTGATGACGAGAGTGTGGGCCTTTGTTGAGTTTCTAACTAACTGTCGCGTTGGGCTTCTTCTTGGCCTCAGTGGTGAGGCATAACACGGTCTTTAGTTTCCTAAGATCATTAGTAGCGTTAATCTCTATATTTTTTTGAATCCACCTTACTTGCAACATTTGTTTCGTTGTGTCTTCAATCACCTATGAATGAAATTGAGTTATGAGCGCTACAGCAGGCGCTCCAAAGAACTTTTCTCCCCTTTATCATTCGAAGGCTTTATTTTCTTTAAAATATATTTCGTTTTCTTTACAAAGGGATTCTCATCCTCTTTTTCCTCCTGTACCTGAACCTAGGCCCCAACATCAGTATCAACAGTCTTTTTCTTTTGATGCCGCTAGCTTTTTCCTCTTCCTTTATATCCTTGCTGATGTCATCCACCTCTTCTTTTGCTATTTGTATATCTTATTTTTTAAAGAGGTTTTTTTGAGGAGCATTGCTAACTGTTACCCCCCAAAATTAGAAGCTCCAAATCATCCCTCCACGTGGGCTGCCACGTAAACAACATAGCCACGTAGGCAGCCTACAAAAACTGGACCTAAGTGAACCGACGTCCCTTCAATCCGAAGCTCCTTATAAACAAAGCACTGAAGCTCCCAGCTTACGCAGAGGCTCAACAAAAACATTCGACGCGCTTTACCATAAAAAACTTTTCAAAAAAGACTAACCCTGATCCAGCAGAACCCAACGCTGCCCGTCGCTAAGGGTCTGAAGTTCTTTGAGAAGTGATTGACGAGGCATGCAATAAATTCGTGTCAAGCTTTCTGGGTAGGACGACTGACCCTTTGTCAAACATTAATTGTAACAAGTGGACAGTGATGTGAAGTTTCGGTCTAGGAGAGTCGCCACATGGATCTAATCCAATGAATACCACGTCGACCAGAATGGTATAAATAGTCCCTCTTTGCATGTTAGGTGGGGGCTTTTCGGTAATCAGAGAAAGGAATAGCAAGTATATTTTGATTCTCATAGAACATTCTAGAATGGATAGAGATCGATACTTTCTGTTACATAGCTATCTACATTTCATTACAAATATCAATGACTAAGAAACATTGGGGTCACAACAACAAACATTCATCATCTTCATCATATCTATCCTTCCACATATTTCATTACACAAGAACGATATAGTATAGGAAATTTGTCCGGTAATCGTTGATAGCGCGATCGCCGTCGTTACTAAAACTGCCGGTGCCTGAACCTAACGGTCTCTCGTCGGAAAGTGCCTTTTGCGTTCATTCAGATTTGACTACCGACTATCTTTCGGTAGAAACGTGCCAGATCACTACTTGACGTGGCGAGAGTGGGCCCGGTATCTATTGAGTTCATTTTTTAAGGTTAACAGATTGGCGCCGTCTGTGGAAAAATCCTACATTTAACCACGAATGTGCATGGGAAAAAGGCGGGATTACGTTACCAATTTGGCGACGGAAGCTCCATATTGAACATTTAAAATATGAACTCTACTGACGAAAATGCCCCAAGAAGAGCAAGGGAACACCTTGAAGAAGGGGAACCCTCGCGTGATGCTTCAATAATCACCCGCGACCTCCAATGCACAGGAGAGGAAGTTCCAGGGGTGGAAATAGGGCTACAACCAGACTTACTAGGGAAATGGCAACCATGGCCGCTAACAAGAGGAATAACATGGAGCAAAATAGTGCCATGGATGAGATACTGATGAACATGCAGGGACGGGAAAGTTATCGAGCCCACAATACCAATGCACAGCCCCAGAAGACGTCTTTCCAGAAGTACGAGCAAATTACCAGGAGGAAGGCGAGGTCCAAAGCCAGAGAGGCGGACCCCGCTATAGAATGGAGGCTCCCTAGGAAAGAATAGCCGAAATAGACCCTTCCACCTGATATGCCTCGGAAGGATCACAAGAAGCTCTATCCGATTTTCCTTCGGAGTATAAACAAGATAGGCCTAAGAGGTTTGCGAGGGTTTTTGACAGGATAGTCCTAGGGGTGCCTAGAAATAGGCGGCTTTCTCACCCCAAGAGCCTAGAAATAGGCCACTTAATTCTCCGTCACCGATGCCTAGAAATAGGCAACGGGAGCCTCGTCCGTATGAGGATCAGCCAATGTGTCAAGAAGAGCCTCCAGCCCGACCCCTTAGAAATAGGTGCGAAAGGCGGAATCAAGCCAAGAATGAAGTTGGGGCCTCCCAATTGCCCCCACAGCCATGCCAAAAGGACGATGAGGACCTAGATGGGCCTCAGAGATCCTGTGATTTAGATGATGATGATGAGCACTCTCCATTTTTCGAGGCTATAAGGAATGCTCCTATGCTGAACCATTTCACGCTCCCTAAAATCCTAAAATACAATGGAAGGGGAGACCCCGCAAAACATATAAACAATTACAAAACACACATGAATTTGAAGGGAGCCATTCCAGCAATGAAGTGCAGAGCCTTCCACCTAACTTTAAGTGGGGGAACAGAAATATGGCATTCCAGAATATCGGAAGGAAGCATCCGAAGTTGGCCCGAATTCAAAAAAGCTTTCTTAAAGCGCTTTGTGAGTAGCAAAGAGGGGGAAAGACCTATTCAAAGACTGCAGGATATAAGGCAACAACAGGGTGAAACTTTGAAAAGTTTCATATCACGCTTTGCTGATGAGATGACATACTGCGTACAAGTCACAGATAGGGAAGCCTCAATTGCCCTCAGGGGAGGTTTAGATATAAATTCCCTTTTCTGGAGAGACGTACAAAATAAGGACCCTACCACTTACGACGCTTTGTTGGAAATGATAAGGCATGAAATCCTCAACGAGGAGTTGAAGGATAACAGAAATAGGGCTAGTCAAGGTCTGCCACCTCCACAAATGTAGAGGAGCAAGGGTCCTACTTCCTATCTAATGAACAGCCAAACCCCAATGAATCATGGTCAAGAACTGGCTGCAACAACACTTAACGCAGTACCGACCCTAGCCTATGACGAAGTCAATCCTGGTGTTGTAACGCATCAACGTCCTACCAACCAAAAATACCAACCTAGGAGCCGAGATAAGGGACTAGGGATCGAGCCTAGAAATAGGGATGAGGCACCTCAGTATTGTACATATCACCAGATGTATGGGCATCGAACAGAGGATTGTTGGGACGCTGCAAGATGTCATCCGAATGATACTCAGAACAGACAGGGTCAGACGCTTCGAAACAACGAACATTCATCATCTTCATCATATCTATCCTTCGACATATTCCATTACACAAGAACGATATAGTATAGGAATGCCAAAAGGATGATGAGGACCTATATGGGCCTCAAAGATCCTGTGATTTAGATGATGACGATGAGCACTCTCCATTCTCTAAGGCTATAAGGAATACTCCTATGTTGAACCATTTCACGCTCCCTAAAATCCCAAAATACGATGGAAGGAGAGACCCCGCAAAATATATGAATATCTGCTTGGGAAGGCTCACCCTTATTTTTAGATGCATTTTCCTTGTTGACCCTCTCAATCTTCTTCTTTATCTGCATTTCCCCAGTAGATGTGCCTTTCACCCATTTTCTGCCAGATGTAGAAGTGGCAGCCAAAATTGTAGCCATGTCGGGGTGGGGAGCTTCCTCTTGTCAAAGTTTTCTGCGGAAGGTGGAAACCAAGGTCAGAAGTGTGAAATAACATACAAACATACACTATATTGGAGGCCTCGACGAGAATCCCCTACCTTTGGAAGCCATCAAACTCAGATTTTAGTAGAATCGTCGGGGAATGATTAAGTTATCGAAATGTCGAACCGAAGAGGGCAGTCTATATATATATCTAATAAGACCTCCCAGTGCCTCCTGTCAAGCTCAAAACATTCTACAACTCCTGAAAGAACGACAAAAATTGAGTTAGTTAAAGGGTATCATCCAATAACAGTAGAAAGAAGCTGTACAATGACACTCACTGGGTTCAGAGTATGAGGTTGGAACTTTGACGAAGGGGACAGTATCACCCTCACATTCCTGCCACTTCCTCCGGACCTAGAACCAAGTCTCTTTTCACCCTTTAATGGACAAAGACAAACCCGTTACTAAAGGGACATGCCCCCCAGCCTTGGAGTCCCCTTTGCCTAGCGACCTAGGTTGGAAAACGGTCTGAAAAACGTAAAGGGGTATATCCTCGCTCAAGAGATTTGCTTCCAGAGAATGTATGACCCAACCAATTGAGCCCAGGCATTCGGAGAAAGTTGGGTGGGGGCTAGTCCATATAACCTAAGGACAGTTCGGAAGAAGGGATGGATCAGAAAGCGAAGCCTTGATTTAAACAGAAATTCACTAAAGACAACGCATCCCTGCCTAGGATAGCAAGGTCGTTCGTTTGGGGATAAAAGCTCGATGTTATAGGGAATCCTATATTTCACCCTAAGTTCAGCTAGTTTGGCTGGAGTAGAGTTCGAAGGAACTTTGGCTGCCCCCCAACCATCCCATCATCCTCACTTTCAGACCCTTTCCCAGATGTAGTCGTACCTCTGTCGGTTTAATAGCCCTAGCAAGTTCGGTAGTAGGTGTAACCCATATTTCCATATCACCCACCAGCCTGTGCACCCCACATTGCCCTTAGAAGAAGAAGAAGAAGCCATTAATAAGAAAAATGGAATCTCACAGCACTTACGGGATTTCCTAGAAAAGTGAAGGTAACGAATGCAAATACGAGGACTTCAGCAAATCTCCCGAAAGTTTGGAAGTAGCTCCGACAAACAGGTAAAAGCGAGCAAGAAACTCAAAAATATAATGTTGTTGAAGAAGACGAACGCTTATAAGTGAGTTCATATGGAAGACAGGAAAATAATTCTTCTCAAAGGCAATTTCCTTTTATAAGCACAAAGATTTAAACCTAGCCGTCGGATTAGAATCCGATCCGTCTAAATGTACTTCAAAAGGTTAAGATCAGAGCCACCCATTACCACAGATGTTTCGAATTCAAGGGTCTAGATTACGGCGTCAGATGTACGCGCTTTACCACGTTTGGAAAAGAAAATGGAAGAGAAGAGATAGCCATGATTAAGTATTAAATGCGGCAGCAGTAGCGTGTATCGAGAATCGCACCATCATGATTGTTTTACCTTGAGAAAGGCCAACAACATCAAATCATTGAAACACCATACTTAAGAATTCTTCGTGTTTTGCAAAGATGGAATAAAATAATGATAATGGATTCCTCGAAGATTCCAAGTCGAAGCTACTCTATCAGAACGCCTCTAACTTTCGTTATGAACTTCAGCTACGTCGCTAACCCTAAATATGGGGAACGAAGCCTCGAAACAAATGAACCTGACCGGTTGGCATCAGGAACACACAGGGACCTCCAATAGGCAAGCCACCTCAGAAGGATAGAACCGACCCCTCTCAAAAAATCACCCGACATCAGAAAGTCCATGCACCACATGAATAATGATGCTTAGACTTGGGGACTATTGTAACCCTCAAAAATTAGAAGCTCCAAATTGTCACTCCATGTGGGCTACCACGTAAACAACATAGCCACGTAGGCAACCTACAAGAACTGGACCCAAGTGAACCGACGTCCCTTCAATCCTAGGCTCCTTCAAGAATTGGACCCAAGTGAACCGACGTCCCTTCAATCCGAGGCTCCTTATAAACAAAGCACCGAAGCTCCCAGCTTACGCAGAGGCTCAACAAAAACATCTGACGTGCTTTACTACCAGAAACTCTTCAAAAAAGACTGAACCTGATCCAGTAGAACCCAACGCTGCCAGCTGCTAAGGGTCTGAAGTTCTTTGAGAAGTGATTGACGAGACGTGCAATAAATTCGTGTCAGGCTATTCTGGGTAGGACGGTTGACCCTTTGTCAAACATTAATAGTAACGAGTGGACAGTGATGTGAAGCTTCAGTCTAGGAGATGTCGCCATGTGGATCTAATCCAACGAATACCACATCGGCCAGAATGGTATAAATAGTCCCTCTTTGTATGTTAGATGGGGGTTTCTCGCTAATCAGAGAAAGGAATAGCAAGTATATTTTGATTCTCGTAGAACACTTTAGAATGGATAGAGATTGATACTTTCTATTACATAGCTATCTACATTTCATTACAAATATCAATGACTATATCAATGACTAAGAAACATTGAGGTCATAACAACAAACATTCATCATATCTATCCTTACACATATTCCATTACACAAGAACGATATAGTATAGGAAATTTGTTCGGTAATCGTTGATAGTACGATCGTCGTCGTTACTAAAACTATCGGTGCCTGAACCTAACGATCTCTCGTCGAAAAGCACCTCTCGCGTTCATTCAGATTTGACTACCGACTATCTTTCAGTAGAAACGTGCTAGATCACCGCTTGACGTGGCGAGAGTGGGCCCGATATCTGTTAAGTTCATTTTTTGAGGTCAACACTAACTATTAAAAAAATAGGGAGCATCTTCCTAATCTTCCGCGGGAAATCATCTTTGAAAAGAGCTAGTGTATAGTCCTCAAAAAAGAATGTAATGAAAACCCCGAATCACTTAATATGACTTGATTGGCCATAAGTTCAGTTTCAATGATATGGTTGTTTTCAAGATTATTTCCACGTGGTACCTTAAAGGTACCAAGAATATTAGATACCCTCAGTCACTTGTAACTCCAGTTCGCTAAGCTCACACTTGTTTAGGGACCTGAGTACAAAAAATACAGTAGCCAAATGAATTTTTTACAACCTCTCCAACCATTTTGATATCCAATCTCATTTGTAGAGTTGTACAGCCTCGAAACATTAAGGTCCGACTAGTTCCAAGTCTTGTTGCCAGTTGCCAGACACTTAAAATAAAATATTCTTCTACCCTTTGATTGAAGTGGAAAAGTCCCATATCAAGGGACATGGTTTCCCAAAGACTGAAGCCCCTTCTCTGTATTCCTATACTTTTCATTTGAAGGGAACTAGTCGAGATTGGTACAAAGTTTGGAAAACATAAAAGGGCATCACCACTCTGAGATTGAAACGATGATACAACATGAGATCCCCAACCATTTGGCTCAAGTCATTAGGAACCACTTACATCGGAGCCACCATATATGCTCGTAACACTTTTTAAAGAATGGATGAAGCGGTATTCTCATCCCCATGTCTAAAATTTTGTTGACCTATAGTTGATTAAAAGCTTAAAGTTTTGATTATAACAAACAAGTTAATCTTGTTTACTAACAAGTTGAATTTAAGTGATTGTAGTTTTTTAAAGCATACTATGAAAATTTGATTGATGGTCGTCAAAAGATCAAAA
>CAIGRS010238763.1:0-10485 GCA_903798395.1 Fraxinus floribunda
AACTTGAGAGGGGTAAATTGAATACATAGAAGAATTCGATCGAACACTATATTATGTTAGAATCTTGAATTAGGAATTAAGGTGATCATTAGATGAACTTGTTTTGCCCTAATATTCATCACTTATTCGAATCTTTATTAAATCAGTGTTTGTAATTTCATATTACTCTCCATTAGTTCACAATTAAGAAAAATTATTCACACTATTACCATTCTTTATTTGTCTTTTATCAAATAGGAATTAGGAAAACTAGATTAAGAATAAAGTATAGTCCTCATGGGAACAATAATCCGGAGTCAAAGGTCCACTATATTACTTGTTACTATATCGTACATTTGCGATATAAAAAACGCAACAGTAGTCAAAGATAAGGAGAATTCTTATTTATTGATGTGTTGAGCTACAATTAGTAAAATGTAACCAAATTAGCGAAGGAGATGGTTACTATATGAATTTAACCTTAGATAACACCTTGAAGAAAAAAAGTTAAAAGAATAAGTTTTAGGGTGTGCATCTCACGAGAGAAGAAATGATAAAATTGACCATTGAGTGTGGGGTTTTAATCACTTTATAAATTTATGATGCTATGTATGAATATTCACACACACGCGCGTTAGTTTTGTATTGGATAAGTAGAAATGAAACAGTGCCTAGTTTTAATGCAGAAATTTCTATCATGAGACAAACGACATGTTATCTTACCAATTTATTGCATTACTTGATTGACGTCCACAAATTAGTTAATTAGCATTGCACGCTTGTTTTATTTAAGTTATAGTGTTATTTGAGGACAAATAAATATCTAAGTTTGGGATGTTTGATAAGTGTATTTTGTACACTTATTTGGACTATTAAACTAAGATATTTGTTGTTCATTTGAATGAATTAAAGCTTAATTATGTGTTAGTTTTGTTTGTTAGGTAAAACTCGATACAAATTGGTTGAATTGGACACAAGTATCAAAAAGTAGGCTAAATGGAAGAAATCCAAAGCTTGTGGACCAAAGTACAAATATTTAATAGTTGATTTGGACCACAATATCATAATTTAAGATCATATAGGATCCATTGGACGCAACTAGAAGTCAAATGAGTGAAATATAATCAAAGTATTCTTAAAATCAATTTTCAGTTGAATAAGTTATGCTACAAATTCTCAGCCTCAAATTGAGACATGTTTTTCTTATAAAAACGTTCGAATTAGAAAATTAATATTTCTAAAAGAATTGTATTCCTTTGAGTTTTTTTTAGTGCATTTTCAATTGTCTCAATCGAATATCGGGAGAGAAACATATGATAAACATGACTACGAATATCGGGAGAGAAACATATGACAAACATGACTACTAATCAGAGACAAAACCACGCAAATGGTGCGTGCGAGATCCTCTTTTTGAGAACCCAAGACAAAAAAAATTTGTGCAAGGACAAAATTTTATCTGACATGCCAATTTTCCTTTTATTGATTAAAACTCTTAGGAAACCTAAATTGGATGTGATTTGGATCTAATTTTCGACCCCTATAAAAATAGAACATGGGCTATACATTGGGAAATCTTTCTCTCGCCTCTTAAATCACTTTCATATCATAAAATCATTTAAGAATGGGGGGAGGGTAAATTCATCATAAGTTGGAGAGAAGAACAAATCTAGTACATTAATTGAATCAAGAAACATCAAGCACTTGAAGAATCAAAGCTCGTGATTGATAATCAAGAACAAGAATTAGACAGTGACATCTCTCTCTTGTATTTATAGATTTTGGGTGATGTTTTTTCCATTCTTCTTATTGTTTTATCTTTAAAAAAATGTTAAACTAGATTTGTTTGTGTTGGATGAAGATGAAACCTTTATTTATTTATTTTTAATTCAATGACAAGTTGTTTAGGAATTTTTGTGCTTATTGATTGATTATGCATGCTCGTTGTATTATTTAAATATTTGCAAACCATTTAGGTAATTAGTTCCTTTTACTGGAAAGTTCACAATTAAGTAAAACGCTGCATGATTAACACACAAGCAATAGATGTTAGAAATGACAATATCCGGTGTGCAATCACCTCGATATTCATGTTATTGAATGCGCTATCACCTATATATCGTGTAATTAAATATGTTCACCTCATTTTAATTGAGATTAGGAATATGATCGGGTCGTGTTTAGAATATGATTAATTTATCTTGAAAAAGAATGTTGAATACTATATGATTATCGATTGTCAAAAATGTTTTTGACATGAATGAAATTAAATTACGTTGTTGAGAATTGGAAATATGATTATAATAGGTGGATTAGGAATTCAAACACATTCATCCCCTCTTTTACTTTAAAAATCATCCTAGTTAATTAGTAGCTTAATTTAGATATATAATCAAGCAATCTCTTCTGTTACATTCATTTAAATTTGGTAACAGTTTATTGATATTCAATTTAATATTTATTCTCTGCGGGGGCGATACTTTTCACTTACTAATCTATTACTTGCCATTGATTCCATAAATTGTCTAAAACAGTGGCCCTATTATTTAGTCCGAACGATATTACTTTATAACAATATAACCCCCGATTTGTTACAGATATAGTGTGTTAGTCGTGTGGTCCATATGTAGGAATCTGTTTGCACCCCAAATATGTATCAATCAAACTTAATAGCTCATGTCTCGCAATTGCATCTATCAGTTGATCAATTCAGAGAAGTGGAAAACTGTCTTTTGGATATGCTCTGTTTAAATCCATTAAATCCTAGTAGGTTTGCTATTTTCCATTGGGTATTGAACAAAACTGTTTTCTAGCAGCCTATCAACTTCGTTTTTTAATGCTTCATACTTTTCAACGTTCATTGGTTACCTCACTTGCATTTTAGATTTTATTTTGGGATTGGGTTTCAAGCATGACAAGCCACTTTGGGATCTATTCCCACCATACCAGCATGCTTCCATGCGAACACATCTAGGTTCGCTTTCAAAATAAATCTTTTATAGGCCTTTCATATGTTCATTAAATTCCTTGTCAATTTTAAAGCTTTATTCATATCTCTCGAACTAACAGAAAACTTTCCAGTTCTTTGACTGTAGTTACTTGGGACATGTAATAAGTTATGCGAGGATCGATCAATTTCAAGTTTCTTCTCGGGGTTCTCATCTCAAATATAACAATTATATTTCCCTTGGATCATTTTGATGGTTTCTTTACAGGCTATCCGAAGAATCCATCATATGCCAATTTTTCATTTATGATGCAGAAATTCATGTATACCTAGTATGCCTAGGCTCATATCCTATCTTCACTAATAGAGTGGCTTGTCCATGAGGAACTGAGCTGCCTCCGATGAAGTAGTGAGACTCCGAAACACAAGACTTCAAAAATTATATTTTTGCGATCGATCGAAGCGTCTTCATATAAAACATTCATCGGGCTTTTATTGTCTAGAAGCATATTGTGAAAACATTCTCCAGCTATCATTACTTGGATGACTAATATTATGGTGTATGATATCGAATAAGTAATATAGTGGATTTTTGAGTTCATATAATCGTTCCCACATAGACTATTATTTATTCTTAGTTTACTATTTCTTCTTCTATTTGACAAAAAACAATTTATGATCTGAATTATACTAATATACCAAAATGCACACAATAATCGAATTAGGTTTTTAAACATGAGATTGGGATATTAGGGCATACAACTTCATTTATAGATCACATTAAATTCTCTAATATAGATCTTAACTTAATGTCATGTTCGATCGAATTCTTTTAACGTATTCAATTAACCTCTCTCGAGTTCAAATTGATTCTATTTAACTAAGTCAATTCCATATTTCTATGTGAATCAAGATACACTTAAGTTAAATGCATTAAATTTTTAAGAAATCATGTAATGACCGTATTAACTAGAAAATGTATCTCTAAACTTTTATACTAGTTTTCATACGTGGTCTAAACTTATAACTCACCTCTCGACTCGTTATAGATTCACAAGATCATTAAATTATTGGCCAAGTAATTCCAAGCATTCACAAACCATAGATAAAATCAGTAAATATAAAATTGAGAACTAAAATCTTGAAAATTGAATTAAAGGGTCATAATAAACTATATTATTCGCCCTAAAAAATGTTTAACTATGCTTGCTAGATGAAGAAAAAAAAAGAAAAATTATTGAATACATCATCCGGTTTTAAATTAAGATATAGAAAAGTTGATGAATCTTGCACCAAAATCCTCTTTTTGCCCAAATTATTGCTTCAAACTATAAGGTCTTTATATATTACATCTCATATAAGAGTTCCCATGGAAAAAAAAAACTCAAAAATACTAAAAATAAATTTTAAAATTTGCAGCACGTCACCTGGATTGGCCACAGGTCGACCGCGACTTTGCAACCCCCAGTCCACCTGTGGCCCATTTCTTCTTTGTTGTAGTCCTGTCCTCAACTTTCTAAAACTTCCATTTTGGTCCCCAAAATTTTCACTTGTTAATTTTCATTCTTAATCTCATGAACTCATCCAATTGCATCCAAAACTTACCAATTTATTGATATCAATACCGAGTGATCTTCAAGTGTCCAAATTAATATCTAATCAAGCTCATAATCACCACTTTTTGCATCAATTGCACTCAACCTTGGATCTTTTCTACAAATTACATAATTTTATATAATTGGTAGCAATCCAATCAAATTAATCACAATTTATTAATATTAAAAGCATAAATAACCCTATAAAATATATTTATCAAACATCCCCAAATTTAAACTCTTGTTCGTTCCGAGCAAGATTATGTACCCAACACACATACAAACAAAAATTAACAAGTTAAATAGGCTGTCGTATTTGCCTCAGGATTTAAAACATTCCAAATACTTTACAAAAAGCTTCTAAGTTTTGCTACCAAAACATAGTTTAACTTGTCCAATGCTCGATCGATGTGTGTGGGCATATAATCAATTCAATCACATACTTCTTCAAGTTGGTCCAATCTCGACCCTCAAAGGTCAATTATTTCTTTCTTCTCTCGTGAGTTGCATCGCCCCAAACTTGTTTTTTAATCACTCACCAGATGTATTCATTTTAAGGTTTATTTCACAATACTCTTTGACTTTCCTACTCGAGTTTGGTTGAGATTTCACCAATGAAAATTTCGACCTCAATAAGGTAAGCTAGGTTACAATAAATATTGATAGTAAATATTGGTCTAAGTGGAAACAATATTCGAATTAAAAAATTCCACTTTATTGCTTGCACGATCCATACATTTGCAGAATCAATCGAAAAAGTTTTTGGCGCCGTTTTCGATGACTAATTAATTTATTTATTTTAGTTTTTGTTGTTAATTCTTGCTTTGATTTAAATGGTTTTTTTTTTTTTGCCCCTTTAAGTTGATCTCCTTGTTTTTATTGGTTTCATCGACAAAGAACTAAACAAAGCAGTAGCTCAACAACATGAGATGCGAGATTCCGAAATTGATGAAGACGACATACATATAGTGGATTTCTCCATCCTAACGTGCTCTAAAATGAAGTAA
The DNA here is from genome assembly GCA_903798395.1 of Fraxinus floribunda. NCBI lineage: Eukaryota > Viridiplantae > Streptophyta > Magnoliopsida > Lamiales > Oleaceae > Fraxinus > Fraxinus floribunda. Next base: position 5,529 of record CAIGRS010238763.1, read on the forward strand.
TATGATGCACTTGTCGAAGTTGATGGGGATGATATGTCTTAGGGAATAATTTGAGGACTACTAGGTTTCTAAGTATAAGGCGTAAATGATATTAATGAAAATTATTTGCCATTAGGATTACTATTGACATTATCGAAATACCGAGTACAATATAATCCACATGAGCAAACATACAATTCAAGCTGAGAGCAACAACGAATTCTCTATTGGTCACAAGGTCAAAATCACGAAAACACACAAATCCTCAACAAGGGAGGGAAAATTCTCATGAAAAATTCCTTGTGCAATTTCCTGAAATTTTGGATAGTAGACCGATTATCGAGCCCAAGGAACCAACAACAAAAAAAGAGCATGAAGAGACCAATGAATTGGGTCAACCAAATTAATAGCGTTAAAGGAGAAGGAATTAGCATGCAACCCTCCAACTTCATTGTTTGTTCAAAAATTGAGTTAGCGATTAAACCTGGTGAGATAATCGAAATATAAATTGTTTAAGTTCAGATTGAGGGATGAAGACAAGTCATACTACTTTGAGAAGGGCAACGTTATAATTTGGAAAAAAAAAGTTGCAATATGGAGCAAAATCAACTTAAACAAGCAAAGCATGACCTCCAAAATTATATTCAAAGTGCCATTAAGTACTTGTGCAAAAGTGAAACTTTAGACTATAAATCAAGAAATTAATGAGAAGTAACCCAATTTCCTAACTTTTAACTCTTTTATTTTAGTTATTGCATGCATATAAATAATATGATTACATTTAGTATTTAGACATGTTTAATTATTGTTTCGCTAAAAAATAATGTTTTATTTTTTACGAAATTTAGGATCATCATCCTAGCCTCACAGCAAAAAAAAGTTTACAGTTGACCGCAATCAACCACGGTTTGCAAATCGCATTGACCCGCGGCCACTCCAAATGTTCTTTTTGCCAAGGTCAATTTCTCAAAATAATAATAATAATAATAATAAATAAAAAAATTGAAAAACTATAAAATTGAAAAAAAAAATTGAACATTGTTTTGTTATTTTTAAATCTTTAATAAGTTTTATAAACTTTCCCATTTTCAAATTTTTATCCAAATTCACACAATCACCAACTTATTTCATCATCAATATATTCAAGATTTTAAAATTATGAAGAGTTCAAATTCCTTTAAAAAATATTACTTATAATAATGAGATTTTTTTTTCTTTGAACTCTTTCCATAATTTTTATTTTTTTTTTATATTGAATTGAGATAGATGGGATAAGTAGTTGATGTGTTTGAATTGTGTTTTATTTGAATCTTTATTATAATTTCTTATGAATCATTGCTAATATTGCTTATAATTTTGTTGAAGAAAAAATTGGTATTAATAAAAACATATCGTTTAAAGGAAGAAAAAAGATTCTACAAATTTCAAGGTCAATTTCATCATCCAATAGTTATCCTAATAGTTTCTATGTCTTGGGCTTTATATTGCTACATTGAGAACAATGTAGGAATTAAGTTTGAGGAAACTTGAAAGTTTAAATTTTCTTTTCATTTAATACTCATGAATGAGTTTTTTGTGATTAATTAAGGTGTAATTTTGAGTCTTAAAAAAAACCTCGATGCAAAAAAAAAAAAATTAAATAATTTACAGTTTTATCTTGTATGCTTGTGTGTGGCTTAACTCGAATAATGTAATTTATATTCAATGATAATATTGTATATATCTAGGATCAAAATTTGAATCGGATTTTCAATTATTACATGAACTCCATTATTTTATACTTGGCTTTTGTTGAATTTTGAGGATGAATAAATCTTGATTGCACTTATGATTCACTATGAGCTGAGTTGTATAAATTAATAACCTTAAAATATTTGAAAACTGTAGTATGTATAAATTACACTGATTACCCAATTTAGAATCACATTGAAAACTCGTTTAGAGTAAGTTAGGGGGTGATTAGGTCCATCACAAACCAAGATCATTATCACTTTACTATGTTTTGGTTCTTATCGTGGGCCCAAAAAAAGTGAAAGACATTGCACTAAACATAGCACGTAAGAAAATTTGCATATATTGTATTGTGAAGCTAGCTTTGAGTAATTTTGACCCTATTCATCACCAATGTTTAGGAGATATCTATCGGGGAAGAAAACTTCCTATAATATAGAGAGAAAACTATCTTCGAAAATAAGAACGATCTCAAAAATAGAAAAAGTGACAAAAAATGAAAAAAGTGAAAATAATCGATACACACAAAAGTGCGTTGAGACAATAGCAAAACAATTTAAGTGCTGCCTCCATCCGCCAAGTCTTGCTCATCTATTAGAATTTGGAGAATGATTGAGTTGATGATGAAAATAAGACCAACATCACTTGTTTAGTTTACCTTACCTTCGAATTGAAAAATGAAGAGGGCAATATGAGTGATGAGAGATTATATTGACATACTTGGGAATAGTTTTGTTTCGGAAAAGAAATTTTGGAAGTTGAAAAACATGACTTGATTCAACTAGCATCCGTGAAATTGAGAATGTTTAATTACTACACACACTCAAAAGCTAAATATACAATATGTAGAATTTTTTAAATAATTGTTAATTCTTGTGTTTCATTAACTTGTTTAAATTTTGTGATTGTGATATTCATTTTGAGGAAACATTGAATTACTTATATCAGGTTGAGTATATTTGCCTATAATCTATAAGTTTCTATTGTGCTTTTTTCTAGAACAAACAAATGTTTAAATTTGGAGTGTTTGATAAATATAAATATTACACTTAACTTCACCATCAAAGGTGACTTCTAGGAGTAATTTTATGAACTAAATACTTAATTTTTTGTTTTTTCTTAATTATTTTAGAAGAAAATATGGTATTGGACAAGAACGGATGAAAATAAAAAATAATTGAGCAAAAGGATCAAATTGGACATATTTTGGAAGTTGGGGACCAATGAATCACGTTTGGAAGTTGAAATACCTCAATTGCAATATTTAAAGCAAAAAGAGAAAACATAGACCAAATTAAATAAGGAAATATTATATTCCAGCAATTTGATACATCATAATTTGACTAAGATTATGGTTTTCAATCCTTTTGGGACTCTAATTTAGACCTAATTTAGGTGTATAAATAGGAATCTTTCATTCCGACAAGAATGTGATGTTAGATATACAATCTTGAGGCATAATTACACATCCAAATAATAGAATTACTCAATTTGGGATTTGAAAGTTGAAGAAAACAAATTGGTCGGGAGATTTACATGCTTTGGAAAGGAGATTGAAGATCCATATATTGTTGGGAATTAGTTGCCAAAGAACAACTGCTTAGACTCTTCTTTAGTCCTTGTAATGAACTATGTGATGATGATAGGTTAATTCCTATAATTGAATTCTTTTAAATAGAGACACACTAAATTCGAACATGTGAAAAGGGTTAGTTTTTTAAGAGAGATTACAACCTAAAATTGGTTAATTCGATTATTAATACATATGAAAAAGAGGTTGAATGATTTTGGATTGAATACTTAGTAAATCAATCCAGGTGAATTAGGAATTCCTAATCACTTAATCCCATAAGTCTCCACAAATTACACTATTAGATTAGATTACGATAAATTATTTATATCTTAAAGTCTTAATTTGTTAATAGGTTGCCACATTAAATTTGATTGAAGCTGGATTACAATAAAATTTGATAATAAATAATTAGTCTTTGTGGAAACAATATTCGGACTTATAATCCACTTTCATACATATCACGATCCATATACTTATGAAATACATCGATCATAGGTCGTATCTATATTTACATACGCCAAAAGATAATACATATTTACACATTATCATGCTTTCTAACAACAAAAAGAATTGAGAATAGAATGTTTTCACCAAATACTGTTGAAAAACAGTATAACACTTCAAAACTCTTATTAAGAAGCCAATGATCTCAGCCCCAGCAGCAAAAGAGTAAGTATAGCAAAGGAGTTAATCTATGGGTACAAGAAAGATACATGAATTCAAAAGCGATGATGTGGCAGGCAAATGTTTGAAAGCTGCAAACAATAAAATAAAATAAAGGAACCAAAAACTGGGTTTAACCAAACCAAATCGGGGCTAACCTTAAAAAAGAAAAAAAGCTCTAGAAATTGGCACTTTCACATCTTCATTTTTCCCCCAAATAGCTATCCCGCCTCCCAGCTTTCTCTGGCCCATTCTTCCACCTCTGACCAATATTCGGCTAATCAATTGGCACTCTCGTACGACCATTGTGTAAAGAAGAAAGCCCATACACCAAAAGGTTTCCTGTTCCCATATATTAACTCGTATTACTTCTCTCACTTCTCAGCTTTCTCCATATCCGGCCCATTCCTCAATCTCCGGCCAATATTCGACTAATCAATCGGACAGCCTCGAAATTCGAATAGGTGGCAACTACAAATCAATTCACATGTATCCCTCTGAAATGATATGCAAAAATGTTTTCTTCTTACATTGCTCGTGAAGTACGACATGTTCACGAACCGCATAATTCAACCAAAAACTATCTTAGTTATTTTCAGATACGACATGGCAATATGCCTTTCCAGTGAACTTCCATTGAACTTCTTTGAACTTTGAAATGATATAAATTGCTTGAAATTTCTTTTCTATTTCATAAGTTGTTGCACAGGGCACCATTTCAGAGTATGACTTGAAATCAGTCTGAAACTCCTTCTTAACCTTATTTCTTAATGCTCTTTCAAACTACTTGACAAATAGCTTCAACGAGGTCTTCAAAGGCACATACTTGTTCGTGCAAAACCCGTAAGCGTACGAGATCGTTGACAAGTAATAGAATTGATGAGTTAAGAGTTATCGTTCCACAGAGAATAATGGTCAATTTTAGTATATTAGATATATCTAAATTCACAAAAGTGCTAAAAATGGTCGATTTATATTTAACTACGTTCTATAACTACTAAAGCAATAAAA
>CAIGRS010238766.1:0-14236 GCA_903798395.1 Fraxinus floribunda
ATTTCCAAAAGGAAATTGCAATTGAGCCCCTCCAATTTTGAAGGGGCTTGAGTTTGTTAATTTCAGTTTCAATTAGAACAAAGAAGCTCCTTAATTTTGCTCAGTGACCATTTTTGAAAGTGATTGTAAGTTGAGTGATCGTTAATGCAAGTTTCGAACTTCAGTAACCATTTTGAAATTTTGTTGTAACTTCAGTGACCATTTGTGAAATTAACCCTAATTTTAATTAAAAATAAATAGAAAGAGAAAAGGAAAAAAATATTGCTCTCCCTTTCCTCACCTCACTTTTGTTTTTAAGTTCCAGCCCAACGTAAAAGTCTTGCCTCTACTCGTATCATGATTTTCGCATGTATTCTACCCTTTTCAACTCTTTCCGTCCCACTTCCAATTTCAAATCATTTCACATTATTCAATTTGCATCCAAAAGACCCATTATTCCCAAAAACCCAATATCGAGCGCGTAAGTTGCACGCAATCCTACTCAAGAACCGAGACAATGATATAGATGACTATGAACATTGGATGAAATATTGCCCCTCTACTTCACTTTATTCCATCAGATAAGTTTTGATGTTTTTGCCTGTACTTGTCCTATCCATAAATACTTTACGTGGATTCCTCTTATCATGTACGTGGAGCATTCCCTTAAAAGTTAACAGAATTCCGAAAAGAGGTAAAAAAGTTATAAGACCCCTACTGTAATTTTCCCTTTACAATGTAACTACAAAGAGCATATAGTATAGATCAATTTTGTAGGTAGCTCATTTAACGCGACCTACAAGTGGGGTGAGCATATCAAACAAACTTGTTTTACAGTTCAGTCGTGTGTTTTCTGAAAATACAAAAATGGTGACAAAATCTGATGAGGCAGACCCTGATTTTAAGACGTTATAAGATCTAAATTGGCATGTGTGCGACCGTGCAAACACACTGCTCTCGGAGACTACGGTGTCAAGGCAAAATCAATTTTTGAAGGTAAATTTTGATTTTCATTTCACTCAGAGGCAGACATTGGGATGCTGCCAATCTATGGGCATCTGACTTGTGTAAGCCCGAAACACGCTTAACCAAAGAACGAGTAGCACCTGCTTTGTCAATCGTAAGCAATCAAGAATCATCCAAATTTTAGGGAAGCATGACCAGTTTCTCCTATATGCTTGTGCAGTTGATTCCTGTTGCAAGAAAATTGAAAAGTTTGAATGATGAAAAATACAGGAAGAACAAAAAACCTGAAGCGGAAAAAGAAAAATATATGCAGAATATTAATTAGCATAAGCCATGAATACCTTGATTCAAATTCCTTCTTACACTTCTCACAGACATTGCCAGATGCTTTCGCTGCCACCTAAATCAAAATGCAAAAAACCTATCAATTAGAGATTAGCAATCAGACTTTGAGCATGCTTGGCTAAGCTTAACAACTGAAAAAAGTTAAGTTAATTAAAAGGAACTCTTTGCCCAAAAATGTTTCTATAACTTATTTTAAGTTAAAATGTGCTTTTGTTAGATAAAGTTGTGATTCAGTTTTAATAATTAAACGTACTTTAGTTTTTCTTAGTTAGGGTTACAATCTAGATTTTATTCTCCATTTATAGTTGATATGTGCTTCTTTTCATTATTGAATAATACGACTTTGTTTAGTTTTTTTTTTTTACTCTTTAGACCAGCAAATTATTTCCTGAACATTGTTACATCAGTTCATAAGAGACTAGAACTAAAAGTGTCTTGTCAAGAATTGATATATTTCTAGATAGGAAGAATCACCTAAAAGCAAAACAACAATTAGTTGGAGAATCTGCTGATGGTCCCAGGTTCGGTCAAGGGAATTTGGGAGGAGTGTTTTGTCCCAGATATTCTCAAGTAAAATCAGTACATTATTAGTAATGGTTGAACATTCTAAGGACAAGACGGTAACAAAAAAAATCATGTTACAACTACATGTTTCCTATAAAGCACAGCAAAAGTTGAAAGACTTTAATAGCTAAAGTTTAACAGAAAATCAGTTAACCAAATTAACAGTACATTACCTTTTGTTTCCTCCCTTTGGGAGCAACCGTTGATTTGGAAGCATCAGACTTCTTTGTTGTATTTATATTATTCACAGCTTGTTTTGGAAGCTTATGACCCCTTTCTGATGCATCATCTCCTTTGCCCTCAGCGGCAGATTCTTGTAGAGAATGGGATGTTGACACCTCAACATGGGAGTCATCATCTCGTCCATTCTGTTCCTCAGTCTCATCATTATCCTCTTCAACATCAGCTCTTATTGTTTCTTCTTCTTGAACATGGGTCGTCTCACCATTAGCCTGTGTAACATTGGCTCTTATTGTTTCTTCTTCTTGTGTTCTACCCCTCCGCCTCCTGCCTCCCTTGTTCCTTCGAGAACCCTTCGTGTTGTTGTACTCCATGAAATCCATCTCATCAACATCGACCTCCATATGAATTTTCTTTTCAGGAGCCTTGGTCTGGTGCCTTGCATCTACCTTCTTCCTAGTCTTATGCCCCGACACCATTGCTTCAAGAAGACTCGCTTCGTCATCATCTGATTCCATCACAGAATTGACTTGCATTGATCCACAGCCATTATCAATATCGACTATCCCATCATCCTCGTTAGATTCAGCATTTTCCTCATCACTCTCCTGCCCTTGAATTCCAACACTGTCCTTGAATTGGTTTCGTAAATCATTTACCCCATCATCTGCTGAAAAATAACCCTCTTCTTCTTCCTCATCCTTCCTTTCATTCTCTTCTGTCTCTTCGAATTCTCTGTCTTCCTCACCAAATTCATCCCTCAATTCTGCCACCTTCTCCTTATGCTTCTTAGACTGCTCGTGGTTCTTCCATTGCTTATCACTCTTGAACTTCTTTCCACAAGCTACACAATACAATTCCTTTCTTTTTGCATCCTCCTCTACCGCATCCTCACTCTCTTCACTCTCCACCTCCTCGGCCTTCATCCACTCAGGCTCCTCATAATTCCTTGCCTTCTCAGCCTTCTGTCTCTCCAACTCCCTCCTTCTCTGTCTTTCCTCCTCTCTCTTTTTCTCCATCTCCTCATTCCTTTTTGCCTGCATATCGAGGACCCTCTTATCCCTCTTTTTCACAAACTCTGCCAATCCCCTAACTGTGTCATTGTACTCCCTCTTTGCCTTTTTCCTCAACTTCTTATTCTCTTCCTCCATTACCCTTCTCGACTTCCTGTTTGGTCCAGCCATCACATCATACTGATCTACCCAACAAAAGTCCATAGAAGTCGCAAACCCTAACCAATAGTTATAAAATGCAGTCACCTGCATACAAACATAAAATAAAAATATTAACTCCAACAGACATCTTCAAATGTAAGTTAAAACCCCTAGTGACAAGAGCTTCATCATTGTATATTGATTAAGAAATATGGAATTTGTCATTAATAAAAGATTCAACGACCATACTGAAGTTTTCAATATCATCATTTCTTTTATAAAGAACATAAATAAAATACTGCATAAAGAGAATTGATAAGTGCCATGATCTCAAAAACAAATAGAATGTAAAAACAATTTAACATATAGTCAATAAAGTTAAAATTCCTTGAGTCCTTCCAAAATTAACCCGATCTCCAAAATTTGATTGAATATATCAAAATTCTACAATCAAGAAAATTTGAAAAACAAAGTCATCTACAGCCCAGAGGTTACTAAAATAAGCAGCTGGGCTGTTTCTCCATCCTCCAATCTGAACTTATCATCACACACTTATTGATTTATTGTACTCCCTCGATATTGCCTTTGCACAAATTTCAAACAGAAGCGGTGTATCCTCACTCCCCCTCCCCCAACCCCACCCCCACCCCCACCCCCAAGTTTAAAAAATAAGTTGCATAAATTTCAAACAGAAGCGGTGTATCCTCACTCCCCCTTCCGCACCCCTACCCTGCCCCACCCCCCCCCTCCCCCACCCCCAAGTTTAAAAAATAAAAATAAAGAAATCACTTTGCAGTGGGCAAACTTGTATCCACTCTATGCCAATTTGTTTACAAGTATAAATTAAAGTATCTTGACGTTTGTGTAGCCTAAAGTACAAATCTTGTTTCGTTGATGTGTTTGCAAGTACTTGGTTACAAATCACCACAGTGATTGTTTGTTATAAATGGAAGCAATCTTCTTTCCATTAATTGTGGTTATTAATGAAATAATCTTCTGTTCCAACTTCAAATTGTCAATTCTTTTCAAAACTAGTCCAAACCCAGATAAATGAGAATACTGACAGCTATTTCTTTTCCCATTCGTTGTTTGGCAAATTCATCTACTCGTGTGAAACTAATACAAATAATCAATAATCTCGATTCAAAACATGAAATTCAGAAGTTACTACAAATGCAGAAACTTAGCAACAAAATGATTGCTTCATCCGGGTAGTTAAGCCGTGTAATGATATTCATTAGCAGAGACAAAGTTAAAGTATGATTAAAATCAATGCTTACAAGCTAGATCGGATAATTTTACAACCATGCAATTCTACATACTATGTCAACATAATATCTAAAATATTGCAAAATTATAAACATATAACAACGTAATTGTGTACTGCATACATAATAGTAGAGGGAGCTGATAAATCAAACCTGAGCATAGGGACTCTCCAAATTGCCCATGACCGGAGCTTCCTTCGGCAATGGAAACCCCAACTTCTTCGCAAAATTGAATTCAGTAGCGTAAATTTTCTCGAATATTTCCCCGTATACCTTATAGAACCCCCTCCCGGAATCTGAATACCCGGAGAAAACCGAGTTGGAGAAGAAAGAGAATAAATCATGGATAGGACCCGAGGATTTGGAAGAATTGTTGGAAGAAAATAGGATTTCTGAATGATGGGAGTCATACCACATCGTTCCTCATCCCCAAAAACCATGCCTCTCGCAACAAAAATACGGCTCAACCACACTTGCCCAGCGTCATCTTCTGCTTTTTTCCTCTTCACCATTTCATTAATGGCACCAACACACACAAATANTCCCCGTATACCTTATAGAACCCCCCCTCCCGGAATCTGAATACCCGGAGAAAACCGAGTTGGAGAAGAAAGAGAATAAATCAGGGACAGGACCCGAGGATTTGGAAGAATTGTTGGAAGAAAATAGGATTTCTGAACGATGGGAGTCATACCACGCACGCTCTCTGGAGTCGGAGAGAACCTCGTACGCGTTGACGAGTTCTTGAAAGGCGGCTGTGGCCTCGGCTTCGGGGACGCCGGACTGGACTAGCTTATCCGGATGGCGCTGGAGAGCCATTTTCTTGTAAGCGGACCGAATTTCGTCGGGTGTGCAGTCGCGTTTCAAGCCGAGCACCTCGTACAGGCATCGCTTTTCCGACGATGCCATTGTTGAATTTTTCAGTTCGATTGCAAAATTGGGTGTGGAGAGGGGAGATAATTAGATCACTGCCCATTAAACTTTACGTTGTTACTTGCTCCTTAAAATTTAGGAGACATTCATTTTGTGTCTTGTGTTTTAAGTTTCATTTCGACATTGTTAAAAATGTATTTTTTTTACCATTTTAAAAAATTATTTTGAAAAACTCAAAATTAAAACCGTGTTCTCTTCCAAACACATCTTCTGCCCATCTCTCTCTCTTCCTCGCGTCGGTCTTCCTCCTCCTCCTCTCTCTCCTTTTCTGACCACAAGCTTGGCCTTCTTCACACAGTACATGAACTGATCGGTGTAGATTTCTTCGGCGACAATGTGTGTGGAGGTGAGGGGAAGGGGACGACCGGGAAATGGAGGTAAGGGGAAGGTGGCGGTGTCGGTGGATTTGAAAATTGGAGCATTTTCTGAATTAATTGGTGCAATTCACATGTAACCCATGGTCCTATGTGCCTGCTGAAGACTCGATTGGGGCCAATTTGATGATTCAATGTTGTGGGGATGAAGAATTGAAGCGCGACCTTGGGTGTTACTGGACGTTGAGGATAGTTTTGATCGATTTTGGTACATGATTGGATTATTGTTTGTGTGGTGATTGAAGAGAGGATTGAGAGCTTCACAATGGTATATAAATCCGACCGTTTTGGAGGAGGTTGGCCGGAGTTACCTGGGTTGGAAAGTGGCGGAGTGGGGCTTGGCGGAAAGGAGGGAGGAGACGTTTTGGGGAAACAGGGCTGTTTCCCGTATTTTCCAAAATCTGGCCTGTTTGTGTTTTGCGTTTTCTTCACATTTTTTATTTCGTTTTTCAAAATTCGTTTTCGAAAATGACAAAGAGAACGCATTTTCACCGTTTTGAAAAATCGAAAACAGAAAACGGCAAAGAAAACAGCCCCTAAATCGTCACTCAATTTTCACTAAATTATTCATTAGTTTACCCATTCACCACTAAAGCCAGTTCCGTCTATTCTTAAAAAAAAGGTCTATGTGACCAATGACGTGACAGAAAAAATGTGAATAATATACACATCAAAATATTAATTTGTAAACAAGTAAAAAACATGTACAATCAAACTCACGTTTCTTTCTTCTCCTGTAAGCCCCCGTTTGATTCTCATTAAAAAATTTATTCTCATTTTTTTACTCATTCTTAACCACACATTATTCAATAAAATAATATTTTTCATCACATTAATAGTTTTTCCTTCTTTTTCAACCACTTATTCTCTATCAATCTACTATTTCAGAGTACACTATTTCAAAATAATGTGGTTCCCTCAGGGTCACTGAGGTGAGTACCCGATTGTAAACTTCAGGGCTCCGTGAAATTAGTTGAGGTGCACGCAAGTTGGCCTGGACATCCACGGTTATTAAAAAAAAATAATGTGGTTCAAGCACACCCTTAAATACTAACATCACATCACTTTATAAATTATTCTTCATTCATTAATTTTGATTAGTTTTGTAATTTTTTTCGAGAAAACATAGCTAGTTCAAAGTATAGAAAAGTTTGAATATTCCATATTTAATAAGCATTATGTGAATTATTTGTCGAGATTTGTTCATTTGGTAGTTGAACATTAATGAACATACTTAATGCTTTATCAATAATGTTATCCTATCATATACTTTAAATGCGATTTCGACAACACAAGTTGTCAAGATAGACATTTCAAATGTCAATCTCGACATTTTTTAACAATTGGGATAGCATTGTAAATGTCTGTCTAACCAGTTTAAAATTGTTTGAAAAAGTTATTTTGTAGGTACCTCAACCTTGTGTATGTATTTAAACTCCGATATATTAAATATGTACATCATGTTTACTATTATATTTGGTCAGTTTTAGGTATGTGTGGCAATGAAAACTTGAATTGGTACATATCCCGATATCCGTTCACAAAGAAATAGATATTTGTTAGTGCTGCACAAAAAAATCGTGAAACTACAAACCAAATCAAATCCACTAGTTTGAAAAAATAGTTTTTCCTTCTTTTTCAATCACACATTATCCACCAATCTACTATTTCAAAATTCATTCTTCCAAAATAATATCTATCAAACACACCCTAAAGCTCCAAATTTTCAACAAATCACGGTCCACCTAAATTCAAAATCACATTCCTCATCAATTGATCAAATGTTCATCCAAAATTACGTTCTTCCCCCAAATTACGTTCCTCTCCAATTTCAATACTAGGTAAGTTCTATCTATATTTTCAATGAATTGAAATCTCACTAATCACAGTTTGCCCTCAAATCCATCACGAAACCTAGATTTTTCTACTTAAAACATAGCCAAATAGAAATCGAAAGATTTAGCCACAACACGTAGAAAGATTAGTCTTGATTGTAAGGAACATGGGGACCCAAGACATACATAAATCGAAAAAAATATAATGGAAGAATCTCTTTAGCAGACCATGGAGGAGAGACCACAAGGTAAATTATTTACAATAATTTTGATGAATTTTTCAATTTTATATTATGGGTGTCTGAGACATATATATTGAGTTTGTCGAATTCAATTAACTTATTCATAAAGAACATGTGACTGTTGTAAGGTAAATAATATCAGCATTGAGTTTATTTTCATGAATTTTATTTTTATTTGAAGTTTGAAAATATTTACCAAAAACACGGCCATCCAATAAACGAATTTTTTAGACCATTTTTTTTTCTCAATGCTGAATGTTAGACCAATTTCCAAATATACACTTTTATAGTCTCCTATCTAATTTTTATTAGAGAATAGCAATAACCATAATTTTTATTACAGTTCAAGAAGAGGAAGAGATGTCATTTGAATATTAGTTGATTGATTCAGATAATGAGGTTAACGATGATGATTTCCACTATGATAAGAATCCATCCGAGCATATTGAGTTTGGATTACATGCATACTCTCCACTCGAACTCGAGGTTACAGGTGAAGAAGAGAAATGTTCTTATGAGTTAGATTGCCCAATTGAGGAGGAGCTGCATGCTGATTATTCTTCTAGTGAAGAAACATTTATCACTTCCATGTGTATGATTCTGAAAAGGAGAAGTTCAACCCACAACTTGAGGTTGGAAGGGAATTTAAAAATACCGAGGAGTTTAAGCAAGCTGTGAGGAATCATAGGATTGCTCGTAGATGTAATTTGCGGTTTAGACCGAATGATGAGTTTAGAACACATGTCATATGTAAATTAGGATGCAACTGAAAAATATGGGCTTCTTGGAATAAAAAGAAAGGTTGAGTACAAATAAAGTCAACAAATTTAGACCATATATAGCCATGTTAACAAGTCGAGTCGAGCCGAGCCGAAACTCAAAGTTCAGGCTCGACTCGAGCAAAACAAGTCCGAGCTTTATTGGGCTCTATTCGAGACGAGCAAAAGCTTGGCCAAAAAAATGAGGCTATGCTTGAGCTTTTGGCTCTGCCTTAGCAGCCCAAGCCGGGCCGGCTCATTTTTTTTAATTCATTATAAATCTATAATTTTTTATAATGGATTTAAATTTTGTGCAATTTATATGTATTATAAATAATAACTAAATATTATTATATAAAAAAATACATATAAACTTAAAAATAAAAAAGCAGCTCACGGGTCGGCCCGTCGAGCCACACGGGGCTGCCCGACTAGAGCGACGTCCTCGAAATGGGGCTAGGTCCGAGCTTCGGCTTGACCCCACTGAGTCACGAGCTGGCCCGACTCGGACTTTTTTCAAGCCGAGCTCAAGCCACCAAGCCTTTTTGACATCGCTAAATTATCTATAATATATCTAAATATCACATGAAATGAGAATCAATTTTTAGACCATTATATCCCTTTACCTATTTATTATAGACCATTATAGCCTTACAATCTATTTATTCTTATGCATGTATAATAATAATTAGCATTTATTTGTACTTTGTAAATTTATTCACATGCATGCATAATATAGCCCTACTACCCATTTATTCTCATGCATGTACAGAGAAGGTTCTTCGTTCAGCGGACCTAGGGGAGATAGTGAAGGTTCTTCATTTAGAGACCCACTGAACCAACCACTATACTATTGCAGTTTAGTAAGGAATGAAGTCCCTATACATCTAAATGCATTTTAAATAATAATGTATTTACAAATGCCCAAAGTCACATAAACACCATTTGGTACATGTATAGTAATTATTCTATTTGTACATTCATTGCTTCAAATTAATCAAATTTCATGTTCATGAATTTATTTGATTGTTCTTATGAGTTGTAGATTTAAAATGAATTCACCTCTCAACTATTTAAATTCACAAATTGGTTTTTGTTATATTTCAAGCATCAACTATTTAGCTCTCGCACATCATGGAATCAAAAGCTATAAGNAATTCACCTCTCAACTATTTAAATTCACAAATTGGTTTTTGTTATATTTCAAGCATCAACTATTTAGCTCTCGCACATCATGGAATCAAAAGCTATAAGAGAATTAACGGTATATGAAAATGAATGGTCCATTGAAGTCACTGTTGTTCGAAAAGGTTTGGTCGAATCTTATTCCAACAGCAATGAAAAATTTGAACTTTTGAAGCTCATCCTAAATAACAAGAAGGTAATATATCTTCCACAACATGTATTTTCGAACGAACAACTATATGTTGCACTTTCAAAGGGAATTTCTATGGCAACTACAAATGTTTTATTTAAGTCAGATACTCCTAATCACATAAAAAATATAGTGTATAAAGATATTCTCATTAATTTAAAAGTTCATTTCACACGGAGAATTTTTTTAAACTGTTTTTTAAATACATGCATCTTCATATATTACTGTTACAATACTTATAAACATGAATAATCTAGAATCGTACTACAAGTTGAGCTAATATATATTACATGAATTTCTTTTTAAACATAATTTTTTTAAAACCAAAAAAATATAGCAGGTTGAGAACTTAAGCGGGCTACGTCCTGACACAGTCTCCCACAACATCCATCCATGACTATAATGCATTTCAAAATAACGTGCAACACACGTTAACCTTCGACTAGTATGTATAAATGACAGAATAAATAGGCATTGCACTGTAAGGTCTATAGCAGATAGGTATTTACAAACTTTTGAAGTTGACCCTGATTGGAAGTATAAACTTATTAGGAAAGCTATAAATGAAAATTTGAAGTTGACAATTAATAAAGTTACAACATGGAGGGCTAGAAGATATGCTAGGTTATTGATACAAGGATCTGATGAGCATCAATTCGCTATGCTTACGTCTTTTGCAGTTGAGATTCTGATAACCAATCCTTGGTCTACATGCATAGTTGCCATGCATGAACTAAAGTTTCAAGGTATATATATTTGTTTAGAAGCTTGCAAAAGAAGCTTCTTGTTAGGTTGTAGGCAACTTTTGAGATTAGATGGATGTTTTTTGAAATGGACATTTGGAGGTCAGATGCTTGTAGTTGTGGCATTAAATGCCAATAACTGTATTTACCCTGTAGCATATGCAATAGTAGAGATGAGAATGCTACTACCTGGATGTAGTTTATATAACACTTGGGGTGAAGATTTGAAGACTTTAAATAGTAATGATTAGACTTTATGACAGATAGACAAAAGGGTCTACGAATGCCGTAGATAATTTGTATCCTGATGTTGAACATCATTTTGTGACGACACATGTACAGTAATTTCTTTAGGACTGATTTCAAGAGTTTAACTCTAAAGGACTACTTATGGAGGGCTGCCAAGTCGATGACAGTGATGATTGGAATTTTTAGATGGGTGAAACTGAGAAGGAGAGCAAAGCAGCACATTCTTGGTTAAGAAAAGGCACCCAAGTGAATGAATAAAGACTTACTTTACGAGAAAGGTGAAGAGTGGCATACTTTTGAACAACCTATGGGAAATTTTCAATAATGTGGTATTGGAAGAAAGGAGAAAATCCATATTGACAATGTTAATTGACTTGCATATAAGTTTCATGAAGATGATACAAGCAATGAGGGACAAGATGAGAAAAGTATTTGGACCTTTATGTCCTAAAGTCCAACAGAAGCTCGTGAAAAGTTATGAGTTAACAGATGGATGTGAGGTGGATTGGTTCGGTGGGGCACAATCTCATGTGAAATATCCAAGTGGAGAATTTGTTGCGCTAGATGTATTATTCTACACACGATGTAGGAGATGGAATTTGTTAGGGATTCCACGTGGTCATGCAGTTGCTGCAATTCTAGATAGAAAGGGGGAGCCTTGAAGATACGTGCATGAGTGCTATAGAGTGAGAACGTATATTAGTTGTTATGAGAATATCATCAATCCCATCAATTGAATGAAGTTGTGGCCTTTATTTGATGCCCTCCCATTCAAGCCACCATGTTGGGTTGTGTCTAAACGAGGAAGAAAACAAAAGAAGAGAAGGAGACAAGTAGATGAAGATATCATCACCTTTGTAGGATCCAAGGGAAAGTTGAAGAAGAGAGGTATAACAATAATTGCTTATAGTGTTTGTAGAGGAACATGCCATAACATGAGGTATCATCAGAAGGCTGACTCACCACATGAGGTTTATTTAGAGTTGAATATGTTGTTTATGTTATTTTTTTGTTCAAGTAATGTGGTATAATGGAAATCACTATTTATACTCATTTCAGTGTTGGTTTGATGGTTATATAAATCTTGTAAATGAAGATAGGCCAAACCACGTTGTGAGTGATAACTCAAGGGTAATCAAAACTAATCAAATATTTTTTTTAATCAAATTATTCAAACATTTTGCTTTGTTTAAATGATCTCTAAATTCTTTTTCGGTCAAACTAGTGCCCAGGAGGTCAACGAGTAATGCAGCAAGTGAAGTCACTGAAGTGCAACCATTAACACCAAAATCTGATTTCTGGTTCATGCCAACACTTGGCATTGGTATAACAAGTGCTTCCCATTTTAATAACTATGGCCCTCCACTTAATCAGCCAGACAGTTCAACAATGGGTAAAGCTCCTCCATGGATGCAAACTACAAGTTTTCCACTTCAATCCTTGGTGGAGAATTTGCAAGACATAGAAAATCAATAATTATAAGGGCGGTTATATTAACACCATTTTTAAAATAAATGCATCACATTTGAATTAAGTAAAAGGAACCTTCTTTTTACTCATTATCGTATCTATATTCCTAATTTTTTTTATATATATTCTTATTTTAACATTTTATTAATTTACAAATCTTGTCCCTAATTACATTCTGTTAATATTTTGACATAAATATCATGTTTGGACCAGATTTTAATTCGATTTTAATTTATGTCAAAGTCAAACAATCAATATCAACTACATTTCTAGTAGACCATTTGGCTTAGCATTTGGACATTTGGGGACAGAATGAAAAATCTCGATATTCTTTTTAATGTTTGGAATTTTATTTGTTATTTGGTCATTCTTAAAACCAATACAAACAATGACGAATTTTCATTTTTTAGTAACATGAAGTGGACGACTATAGAGATTTCAAAATAATTAAAAAGGATTTTGAAATAATACTTCCAAGTAAACGTAAGTGAATGATGAGTATAAAAGACGCATATGGGTCATTCAAACCTAACGCTAGTATAAAAGTACTTGGGAAATCTGCAATCATTTGACTCAAAATTCGTATTCGATTAATGCATTTTGGATGCTTTTTGGCCTTCTTTGTGAAGCAGTAAAAAAAGCAATAACTTTGAAGCCAAACTTATATGAGAACTTGCTTGGATTTCGATACACATTTCTTCGTATATTGTTATGTCTATATGTTTTTTTTCTAACGGTAATCCTTCCATTGTCTTGATCTTACTTGTAGATGATATTTTATGATTATTAGGGTTTTAGTTAAAAACAAATTCTAAAAAAAATATAAAAAGATACAAAATAATTTAATGAAAATAAATATGAGTTGATGAATTTAGATATATTTTTATTTAATTTTATATGTGTGTATTAGGTAATTTTATATAAGATTAAAAATATAATATAATTATCTTTTTAAAAGTGGATGTATATATAAAAAACGTGGATGTAAATAGTGCCACCCAATAAAAATTATAGTGTGTATATAATATCCCAATTAAAAAAATCCATTATTTCACTCGTTTGACTCTTTTGATATTTCGTTACGATCTGTTTTCTTACGATCTGTTTTCTTCATCATCTCTAACATTCCTTGCCTTCTTTCCTTTTCACTAATAAAATAAATTATAAAAGCATAAAACATTACTCCATTTTTCATAAATTTTAGAAATATTTGTTCACGAAAATATCTTTCGAATTAAAATCACATCGAGTGTACGATCTGTTAACAAATAATAAAGTGGATTTGCGTTCAAGTATCGTCCCACGGAGATTGATTTAGTTCAATTTTAATTATCACGACCTTAACCGAAACAATAATAATGTGAGGTGTTTGTTTATGACAAAATTATAACTACAATAATCTATTTATTCATTTATGAGTGAATTAATTAAACTAAATGCAAATTATGCTAAGTGTAAGTTAATTCGTTTTAATGAATGACAAACACACTAGAATCTTGAATTCTCATTCAATAATCTTTTTAAACTTAGTTTACACTTTGACAACATGGTTGCATTTTGAGGAATCAATATTCTTATTTTATTTAACAAACTCTCTCGAGTAATGTTAAACATACTCTAAAATATAACCCGACTATATTTTTATGACGGATGCAAATATATAAGAATGCATGATTTTTTATGAAGGCTTAAAATTCACATAAAGCGTATCGATATATTTCTACCCCATATCGGATTATGTGACGATTTACACTATGTCAAAAAAAAATTTCTTCTTTCAAATATATAAAATAAACCACCA
>CAIGRS010238771.1:0-11115 GCA_903798395.1 Fraxinus floribunda
AAGGTTAAAGTTCGAATTCACAATGTCATTCAGCTTAGCATAAAAAGTATCAAACGTCTCATCCTCAGCCATCCTTATCTCTTCAAACCTGGAGGTCAACATCTGCAGTTTAGAGTTTTTAACAGTTTTAGTTCCCTCATGTGTGGTTTCTAAAATATCCTAAACTTTCTTAGCAATTTTACACATTGAAACACACCTAAACTCCTCAGCAGATACAACTATGAACAGTGCATGAAGGCCCTTGCTGTTCCAGTTACACTCATCTAAATTATTTTTAGTCTACATAGAGATATCAGTGAGTGTAACTATACCAGAAACAGTTGTTGCAGATGGAGCCCACCCATTTTGAACGCTAATCCAAATACATTCATCCATAGATTTAAGGAATGCTCTCATTCGAACTTTTCAGTAGGCATAGTTGCTCAGTCGAAGAACGGAGGCATGAATAATGGCTGACTCATCTTGACTCAACAAATAAGGGTCATGAATCGATGTAAGGCTCTGATACCAATTGAAAAATGCAAGTTTTATGCTAACAATACCCAAAGGGGGTGAATAGATATTTAATGCGGAATTAAAAATAATTACGAATTAAAAAGAAACAAGTCACTTTTAATTCTTATCTAGATGGTTAATCATGCAAGTCAAGTTATACTATGTTGGATTACTACAGTTTGCATATCATAAACATCAAATAACAAAGTAGTAAAAAACACAAGAATTGTTCCGGAGAAACCTAACTGGAAAAAACTCTGGGCACTTTGCCAGTTAATCCACTATAAATGATTATGTACTTACAATCTACCAGACTAGACGACGACACGAACTATCTGATCTTCTGACTGCAGTTCTGGTAGTTCTCCTGAATTCTGTGCTCCCCTATACCAATTCCAGTTTTAATGACCAATGCTCTTTTGGAACTCCGCTATCCTGCAGTAGCCCATACTTTAGTAGAATCGCCTATCTTCCATGGATCACGAAGAACGCCCCGTTCTTCACAAACTGGAACTCCAGTCGTCTTCCACGATCTTCAGCACCTCTGACAGATTTGTATGAAGTATGATTTTTTGTATTTGGATATTGAAACTGATATTTTTCTGACTACCAAGAACGAATCTTAAAGAGACATGAAGGTTAAAAGCTTCAAGGATGAAAGAAAATTGACATCATAATGTTTGCTTATTATTCAACCTTAGAATTCTCGTTTCGTAGCTTTAGGATATTTATAGGTAGGGTAGAAAACAGATGGGTTGGAAAAAAGCCTTTAAAATGAGAAATAAAATATTTCCGTATAAAGCTATCGCTTGAGAAAAGGGCTAGCGATAGTCGAGCGACAGGGTATCGCTCGAGCAAAGGAGGGGCGACGGTCTAGCGATGATGTTTCTCCTTTTGTAGCTCGAGCCAACCTTTGGCGACAATCCAACGAAAATCCATGCCATTTTCCTCCTTGTTCCAAATTAAAAACCCTAGACCTAATAACCAACTTTTAAGCAATTTACACATCAATCCTTGAACTATAACACTCTATTAATATAAGTCCTTTTGTTCACAAAATTTGCTAACTACACAATCAACTAAAACCTAATAGTATGCATCCTGGACTATATTGTTTATTTACGTCTAAGTCAGAGGAGGCTTTCGCTTTTAAAAAAGTTGTTCGTAGTTACAACAATCATTTTGCATTCACTTCGTTTGGTGTTAAGTATGATAAAGATTTGTGTAAAAATAATAAAGGTATATATACTTTCAGAGTTCAAGGATAGGTATACCATTTCATAAACCCACTTGCACCGATTGATGGGAATCCTGCATATTTACAATTATACTTCTATGATACTGAGAACGAAGTTCATAATAAACTCAATAGTTCATACAAGTTTTGTAAATTCACTCTAAGAAAGTTGATAAATATTTTAAAAAATCCATATTGTAACTTCTTTTGATCATTAGCTGAAGTTACTAATATATAATTGTGTTGTATTTACTAAGGTCTAATCCATGTCTCGATCATAACATGCCAACATTAGAATAAGTGGTAGTCTGGGTTGATGAAGACCCATATGCAAATATTCAACCTTGAGATTTATTAATTTATGGACATTTAGGTAGTGCATATAGAGTTCAATACTATTATGCTTGTTATGATCCACTTCAATATCCATTACTTTTCCCATATGGAGAACCTAGATGGCATGAAGGTATTGAGAATGTAAACTCAATGCTTCACAAGTTCACGTCACTAAAAAATTTGTTGACGTTAATAACTTGAGTTCAACAAATCAACTTTTGGAATTAGAAGATCATGGTAAATTTTGTTGCATATATTTAATTATAATGATTTTTTCTCAAGCAAATAAATTATTTATCTTTGCTCATTTTTCGCTTTTTTCTTTTAGTTTTTGTAGTTTCAAAAGCACGGACGAAACGTCTAACTGTATCGTGTCGGGGAGTATTACTGTTACAATTTGCAAATCATGTCTGTAGACAATTCTGTGCTTCTACATACTGGTAGGCTTTTGCAACAATATGTAGTGGACATGTATGTAAAAATTAAAACTGCAAGATTAGATTTTTTTCTCAATAATCAAAGAACTATAAGAGCTGAAGTTTATTAGGGAATTATAGACAATATATAGAACAGTGAGAATAGAGGTTATAAAATTGGCAAATCAATAGTTTTGTCTATTGGATTTATAGGTGGTCCTAGAAATATGAGTAAAAGATATATGGATACAATGTCTTTAGTTCAGAGGTATGGAAAACCTGATGTCTTTTTGACAATGACATGTAATCCAAATTGGCTTGAAATATAACGTGAATTAAAACATAATGATGAAGTACAAAATAGGCCAAATTTGTTAGTGCGCATATTTCGTGCCCAGCTTGAAGAATTGAAAATAGATTTAATTAAGAAAGAATTGTTAGGTCCGATAGTTGCATATGTTTATGTGATTGAATTCCAAAAGAGAGGATTACCTCATGCTCATTTCTTCCTGATATTTAAATAAAGTTTTAAGATTAAAACCCCTTCACAAGCTGACAAAATTGTCTAGTGACTTACATGCTGCGGTTGTGAAACATATGATGCATGATCCTTGCGGGCATTTGAATCCTAAAAATGTTTGTATGGAGAAGAATCATATACGTAAAAATAAATACCCAAAAGTATACATTCAACATACTTTGTTAGGTAATGGTTCATACCCACTTTATAAGCATTGCAATGATGGTATAAGTGTTAAAGTAAGAGGATGTTTATTAGACAATAGATGGGTTGTACCATATAATCCTTACATTTTAGCTAAATATGATTGTCACATTAGTGTAGAGATATGATCTTCTGTTAAAGCTATAAAATATTTATACAAGTACGTATATAAAGGGCACAATCATATTTATTTTACTCTGAATAAAGAAACAAATGAGCACTTTATTGATAAAATTACAAATTACCAATCAGCTAGATGGATATCTGCATCTGAAGCTATGTGGAGAATATTTAGTTTTGATGTATTTGATATGTCTCATGCAGTAGTTTCTTTACAGTTACATACAAAGGATGCTTAATTGGATACATACAATAACACAGATGATTTATCAAGAGTTATAAATAAAGACTTTGTTCAATGAACAATGTTAACTGATTTTTTTAAAATGAATATGTCAAATGAAAAGGCAAGGACTTTACTCTACAAAGAACTCCCTACAATTTTTGTATAGGACACATCCATGCGAATTTGGACTTCTCGAAAACAGAGAAATGTTTATGGTAGAATAGTCAGTGCTAATCCATCTGAGGGTGAGAGATATTTTTTACGAGTGTTACTAAATCATATAAAAGGACTACAATCTCTTGAAGATTTGAGAACAATTAATGGTGCTGTTCTGACTACTTATCGTGAAGCAGCACTTTTCCACGATCTTCTTAGTGGAAATAACAACTCTGAGATGTGTTTAACTGAGGTGATTACTTATCAAATGCCCATAGTATTCCGTCGACTATTTGTTAATGTGTTGACTTTATGTAGCCCAACGAGTCCAAGAACTTTGTGGTATAAATTTAAGCATTTTATGGTAGAACATTATTTACATAAAGGTCTAACACAACATGACGCTGAGATCAAAGCGTTGCATTGTATAAATTCTTTGCTAGAGAATGTTGGTAAAAGTATAAAAGATTACTGCTTGGTAGATTTTGATTTTATTGTCAACGATGATGATATGTTTGAAACTATGTTTGCTGAAGAAACTACAAATATTAACGTTGGGTTAGCATCCATTGTACTACCAATTTAAATAAAGAGCAACAAAGTGCTTACGATATTATTCTAAATGGTAATAATGAAATTTTTTTATTGATGGTCCAGGAGGTACCGGGAAAACATATTTATATAAAGTAATACTTGCTACTGTACGATCTTGGAATTTTATTGCATTAGCAACTGCATCATTAGGTGTGGCTGCATCTTTATTACTTGATGGTCGAACATGACATTCACGATTCAAGATTCTGCTTGAAATAAGTTCAGATATACGATGTTCTGTAAGTAAACAATCTGCCCTTGGTAAACTTTTATCAATGACTCAGCTCATTGTATGGGACGAAGCACCAATGGTTTATAAATGTGTTTTGGAAGCTTTAAATAAATTGTTAAGAGATATTACTAAATGTCAATTACCATTTGGTGGAAAAGTCATTATGTGTGGCGGAGATTTTCGCCAAGGTTTACCAATTGTGCAAAGAGGAACAAAAGATGCCATAATGAGGGCATAGAACTCTTTTACACAACTACCTTTACTTCAAAATATGAGAGCTAAATTGGATCATTTTTTTTTTCAAATATTTACTCAAGATTGGAAACAGAATTGAGATCATTAGGAGAATTAATTAACATAGTGTTTCCCAATTTCCAAAGATACGGTGACAACTTAAATATTATGATGCATAGAATTATTTTAACCCCAAGAAATGAATATGTAGATTTAATAAATAATATGTTACTTAAAGACATTCTAGGAGAGAAATTTACATATTTTAGTTTTGATGAATTCATTGATAAAAGTGAAGGATTCATTCATGAAGATTTTTTAAATAGTCTAACTCCTGATGGTATCCCTCCATGTGAACTTGTGCTAAAAAAAAAACTGTCCAGTTTTGTTGTTTAGAAATATTAATCCTTATGAAGGTTTGTGCAACGGGAGTAGACTTATTTGTCGTGAATTTAAGCAAAATGTCATTTTAGCCGAAATTGGAGAATTTCGTGGAAAACAAGTGTTTTTACCTAGGATTCCATTCATTCCACTTGAAAGCGATAAACAGTCAGTACCTTTTAAAAAGATTCAGTTTCCAGTGCGTCATTGTTTTGCTATGACTATTAACAAAGCTCAAGGTCAAACTCTACATTTTGTTGGCTTATATCTTCTTGAACCAGTGTTCTCACATGTCAATTATATGTTGCATTATCTAGGGCTAGAACAAGAGGAAATATAAAAGTTTTGATTAAAATGTCAAACATAAATCACATACTTGTTGCACAAAAAATATTGTTTATCATGAAATCTTGGATTTAATACATAGCAATGAAGCAATGCTCACTTGACTCTTAACATTCAGGTTCAAATTTAGTTTGAAGAGATAAAGTGAAACTTATTATATAATTAGTTGCTCACATATTATTGTATTGTTGAATTTTCTATGATTTTTAAATTTCTAAACCCAATCGGACGCACGGAGAGACAGTCTCCACATGTGGATGTCTCCGCGGTGCACGAAGAGAGTCTCCACACTTACAGACACATGGTGTCTCCGCGGAGACTTCCAACATGATTCTTAGCATCATGACGTTTTATAAAATCCTTCTCTTTTTAGTCTAATAGACTTGCCATTCCTTCGAAAATCCTACCAATTCACTGGAAAATTCTCTTATTTCCTTTCTAAAGGTTAGAGTAAATGGCACACAATCGACAAGCCAGACAATATTTCCCAATGCAAAAACAAATTACTGAGAGAAATGAAAAATTAACACNAGATCGAGACTTGTCGATTTCATTCTTGACTCATTCAATAATATATTCTTTTTTATAACTCAACAATCTTATATAATTCAACAATCTCATATAATTCAATAATATTCAATAATCTGATAATTTTGAAACCTATCTATACCTACATCACATACCTGTCCATCTAATAATGAAATATAACATTGAGATGTAATCATATTTATTTATGTACATGACTTGATTTTTACTGAATATATGGTCATTATTGTACTTGATGAAGTTTCACTGATTTAATTCACTTACCCCATACCTTATCCAATACCTTGATGAAATTGATTTGCTTGTCCATACCTGATATAGCACATATTTTTTTTCAAATATATTCTGATCTTTGATTGACACTTTACTGTACAGATATAAGTTTATAAAAAGGCTTCATCCTATTTTTCCACAAACAAACACAAATACTCACTCCAGCCAACCTCCATTCTTAGTAAACAATATAACCTATAATGGAAGAACAATACCAACTAATACCAGAAATTGTTTCGAACAACCAGAAGTGGTAAACCAAGGTGACTGTGGTAGGAGAATAATCACCAAAGCCTTCAAAACAAGGTGGAAGGTACCAACATTTGATGTTAATGGATACTTAGGTAAGTCTTTTTCGGTTTTAAATTTAGTTATCTATTGTCTTCATTTTTAAACTTCTCAATGTATTAATACAAATTCCTTTTCCAAGGTAATACTATCTAAGCTAGATTATATGATTCCAACATCACTGCTTTTGAGGATCAACTTCTTCTTGGTAAAACTTGTACAATTTGATCAAAAGCTTATGTGAAGAACAACATGGCTAACTACAAATATTCAACGGGATCTCTCCAATGGACAATACTAGGAGAAACTTGTGTTAAAAAAGTAAATGAAGATAACCTAGAATTTGTTTTTTCAAACTATCATCTAAACATATTTTCATGAGGTTGAACAGTACATGGATACAGATGCTGATTTAAGTAAAAACCTCCACCTTCATGTTTCAAATAAAATTATACACTAATCTACAAAAATACAAATACAAAAATACATATATATAGTTGTAGCTGGGTTTACAAATTTACACTGACCTAAAAAAAGTTTACATTTTTCCAGATATGCTTGCAGTTGCAATTGATATGTCTAATTCAATCAAAAGATGGAAACCAAACATGGGTACAGGATGTCATACTTCTTGACAAGAATTTCAAAACAATTATGCTAACACTTTGGGATTCATTTGTTAATCGAGAATATGTGCTCCTAGCAGACAATATTGAGAAGAAACCAGTCATCTTTGCAACACATCTCAAAGTTATATCCTTCTTTGGTATATTATAGTTTGTATTTAGTATATTCTATATTTGGTTAATCTGTCATTTTGTGACTACTTTGTTTTTCATAATGATATATTACTAGGTTTGAAATTATCCACAAAAATTCATAGCACTTTCTTCATAAATACACCTTTCAATGAAGTCAAACATATGGCATAATGGTATGTAAAATTTGCTTTAATTTATTATGTTTTATTCTCTAAGGGTGAAAGACAATTCCATGAAGATAGAGAATTTGGTTTTGAAAAAATCATACATGGACAAAAGTCTGATTACTCTTTCTCCACTTGTACGTAGTAAGTTTACTCCTATTCAGAATCTTTAGGGACACCTCTTAGATGTAATAAGAAGCTTCTATTCTCTATCTTTTTCCTAAATATACGTATGTAAGAAGATAAACCCAGTTATAAATTTGTGTCAACATTGAAAGTTTTATTAGGTGAACGCCACAACAACCATAGACACCATTAATAATAGATCTTGGTACATAGCTTGCAACAATTGCTATCGAAGATCAAATGTTGATTTTGGAGAAACATACCTTTGTATTTTTTGCAAGAATCTTCTTAAGCTATTCCTCGGTATTCACTAATTAATCTTCCCATTTCCTTTGTCTTTATTTTTTTTCCTAATGTTTTCATTTATTAATACTCAAATATTATTCACCTTAGGGCTAGAGCATATGTGCAGTTTCAGATGTGACAAGTTTGCTTAATGCAAGAGCGATTGGCGAAGTTGTTGTTTACGAATTTGCAATCCCTGATGGAGGAAACCAATTATGTAAGAAATTCAATCTAACTTAACTATATTGCCGTCTGTACATATTTTATTGAAATTATACTATATGATTAACAGGGTTCACAGTCAATCTTCCAATAGGTCATTAAAAAAATGCAAGACATTAAGAGAGCATTCTACTTGAAAGCAACACAAATTGAACCTGATTCATCAAATTACAAATTTAACATCATTTTTGTCACATATTTGGACCATACAAATATAGCAAAACAAAGCCAAACAAATACTGATTGTGAAGTTATGGCAGCTACACCAGCTGAGAATATCATTGACACAGATTGTAAAGAAGATTTGTCACCTCTAGCGAAGAAAGCTCTATTTAAATCTTGTATCATTTGTCCACTTCAAAGGTCGATTGTGATGAAAACACGAATTCAAAGCTCCTAGGCACAGATGCATTAATTGGAAAAGAAAAAGTAGAGTAAATGATGAATATCTTTTGGCAACAAGCTTTTGAGAATCACATTTTATCCCTGTAGTTTTTTTATTTTGTTTGTTAAAAAACATGCCCGTCTAGCTGAAACTGATGAATGTTGAAAAATGATGTATATCGAACATGATAACTACATAATCTTAACTTTTGTACGTGTAACCTTTTTGTTATCAACATTAATGAATTAGTTTTGATTTCCAATTTTTCTCTGTATCACTTAAACTAGATTTCATGAACTTCTCTTTCAATTCACAATTATTTTTCAAGTGCAAGTATACCCACAAATTAAAGTTGTTGAAAAAAAAAAAACAATTTGGCGGACCAAACTCCTTTTTGAGAGGAGGTGTGGTCTCCGCGACCGTGTCTCCGAGAGCACACGGGAGACACGATATGGTGTCTCGTCTTCGTGCGTGGAGACATATGGTACCATGTCTCCTTGTTCACAGAGACACGGTGCAGAGCCGTGTCTTCGTGTCTCCATGCACACAGAGACATGGAGGCACGGTGTCTCCGCGAACGTGGGAGGCAAGGTGTCTCCAGGTGCACGAAGACACATCCGTGTTCATGGAGACACAGTCTCGTGTCTCCGTGCGTAGTCGACATGGAGAGATCGTCTAACATACTTTCACACTTTTGACCAAATACCCAATTTTATACTTTAATTACAAGTTAACATAAGATAACCCAACATGATTTAATGCAACTTTGTTGCTGTTACAAACTTCTGTGATGGATCCTTCTTTAATCAACAACATCCAGGTGCTTTGATGAAATTGGAGACAGCTTTTAAATAGACCATAAGCACTATTTTAAGTTATATCTTCTCAGAATGCTTCAATTAGTTTCGAATGTATAACTTTCTTTCTATAGGGTAGCAGAATAAAATGAAGATACTTAGTTCGAGTCTTATTTTTTTCATTCTTGTTTCATCCCTCCAAAATTTAATAGGTTATATTTCCTTGTTGTACCTCCATGACACAATTCTTCTATGCCACTATTTTTCCCCTTTTCAACATATTGTAAAGGAAATGAATATACACAGTTCATAAACAAGAATATTTTTACAAAATATAAAAATTCTACTATAATAACAACAAAATAATTGCAAAACTCGTGCAACGCACGTGTCACATACTAGTGCTATAAAATAAAAGGGTACAATATTAAAATGAAGGGGAAAAAACAAAGTTATGATTAATTTGCTACACTATGGGAAAACAAAATGCCGCATGTAATTTTCCTCATAAATGCGTGAAATGATATTTTCTTCTTTATTCATTGATTGATGGTTTTCAAATTCTTCATTTGAATAAGAATTTATTTTTCCTCATTATTTAAAAAATTATTTTTTCCAAACTCATTTTTAACTACACATTTTTATTATAAAATATTTTGCCCTTGTTCGAGCTCCATATTTGACAAAAATAGATTTTGAAATAGTATTTTTTGAGAATGTACAATTAAAAAGTAAGGAGAATTTTTGAATTTATATGTAATATTATTTTATTGAGAGAGTGAGTGATTGATAAAAAGAGGGTGAAAATGAATTAAAATTTAATGAGGCCAAACATGAATTTTGTAAGTAAACACAAAATTTTTGTATTTTTTAACAACACAATTACATAATTCATTTTTATCGACCCTATGATCTTATCCACCGCCAAAAGCGGTATACTGGTTTTTCTTTTTTGTTTGGAGCTAATCCTAATTGAACCTTTTAACCATGATCGTTTACTTGAACTGGAGTCAACGCCACATGACCGGGTTTAGAAACACGCCGACAATATTTTATTAACACTTTTTTTTACCATCGCTTTCCCCATTTCTCGCTCAAAGTTTTTGAAGTCTTGCACTCTCCCCACAAAAAAACAATCTTTACAGATAAATCATCGGTCCCAACAATTATATCATCTTTCAGAGAGAGAATTAAATTTCAGAAAGAGGGAATAATGGAGAGACGGGCGATAATACTTTGCAGTGTTGTAGGGTTCTTAGGTATTCTGTCTGCTGCTAGCGGCTTTGCCGCTGAGGCCAAGAGGGTTAAGGTTTTTGCTTTCTGCCCAATTTTTTCTTAATTAATTTTCTTTATTACACCCTTATAATTTTTTTATTTATTTATTTTTACTGAAACGATAATCTTTTTATATCTGGGATAATTTCTCAAGAAAATGTTGTTTCCTTAAGAATCAGGCAAAAAGATCTGATTTTTCTAATTTGATCCTGGAATATTGTATATTAAGATCAGATTTTTTCTAGCAGGTTAAAATGGTGATTTGTGTATTTTCCATTCAGCTGATGAAGGATGTTTGTGTGTAAATTTGAATTAGTTTTTAATTTCTAGTATTGGTCTCGTGTATATTATATTTCTGTGCCGAGTCATACGAGGTGTTGTTGTAACTTGTAATGACCTTAATTGTATCTCACCGCCACAAAGTTATAACCTTAGTTTGTGGGTATATAACTAGTTGGGCACCCTTGGTTTCACGGGTTGCCTTTCTTCTTGGCTAA